>JANHFL010003127.1:0-10966 GCA_032468155.1 Oxyrhabdium leporinum
AAGAAGAAGAAGAAGAAGAAGAAGAAGAAGAAGAAGAAGAAGAAGAAGAAGAAGAAGAAGAAGAAGAAGAAGAGACAACCCACCGAAGGAGACTCGCCGGTCTCCCTTTCTGACTCCAGAACTGGACCCCGTGAATCTAGGAGACCTGCGGCCGCCCACCGAAACTTTCCCCGGCCCTTTGAAGGACGCGCCGAGAGGGAAAGGAGCGAAGAAGCGGCTCCGAGCGGGTCAAAAGGCTCCGACAGAAGCGCATCGGGTGACGTTGAACGCCTCTTCTCTCCCCACACCTCCGGTTCTTCTGCCGTTCCCACCATCCAACCAAAGTCCCCCACTTGTCCCCTCCGCCCCCCGGGCTTCTCTTCTTTCCGATTCAAACCCCTCGCTCTGCCGGCCACCGCCCGCCCTAAAAGAGCAGCGACCAATAAGAAGAGAGCCTGGCTGCCAAATCGGGCGGGGGGGGGGAGTTGGCCAGCAGGACTTTGACGAATAGGGCGGGGCGGGGCCGTGGCGGAGTGAGAGCCAGAGGGTTGCAGCCTATAAATGTCTAAGCTGGGCATTTAAAGAGGACGGGAGGCTCGTTGGTGGCTAGAAGTTCGTATCTATCATTTCTCTCTCCCTCTTTTCTCCTTTCAATAAGTGCTTTCTGATGACACGGGAGTCCCTGACCTAACAAAGTTTCCCTCCTTTACTTTTTCCACAGGTAAGAGTTTGTGCTGGAGATTGTATGAATAAACAAAAGCTAGCTTGAATAACCATTTTCCATTTCCTTTTTAAGATTTTATTTTTATTTTTATTACTATTGTTATTAGGCGTTTGAACTCAAAAGAAGTTTTAGAAATGTTCTTTGTTCTAATGAAATGTTAAAATGGGTTTGTGAATGGACTTAAAACAGTTATCCCCTTGACACAAAACTCATGGGGTGTAATTCAATGCCTTGTAAAAAAAAAAAAAAAGCTGGTGGAATTTACTCCTGGTAGATGTCTGTGGCTGAGCAGGTGTCAGCCACTAGCTGACCCTGATTGATCTTGAAAAAATGGAATTTCCTCTGTTTTGATATTTTTTTCCCCCTTCCTTGAGGAGGGGGAGAGAGAGAGAAACTGCCAGGTAATTTCAGCACTTTTTGGCTAGATTGGGGAGTTGAAAAAACATTTTAGCACTGGGCATGCCTGTATCCTTGCCAAGAAAATGGCTGGGTTGGCTTAGGCCTCTGGGCATGGCCATTATTTTCCTGCTGCCCCTTCATAGTGTCCACCTGCCTTGTCTTCTAACAATCTCTCAGTCGATTGGATTTGCTTCCTCACACAGTAATCAGAATTGTAAGGTGCACCACGGACTTGTGGATGGTGAATGCACTTCTCCAGAATGGTTGCAACCAACAACTTAAATAATAAAAATTCTGAAATGATACAGCAGCGATTTCAGCAGTCATCCTTTTCTGGTAAGTAAGATAGGATGACTGGGATGGGGCCAGGTGTGAATGGGAAGCAATCCAGATTGCAATAAATTAGAAGTTCCCCCATCTGATATACCTTGAGGCCACATTTAGCCTCTGGAGACTGTCAAACTTCATTGACAAATAATGCCTTGTAATAAAATACAATGTTAAATTTTCATCTGGGCTCACCTGCTACTTTTGGAAGTCACATCTCTGGGTGTCATGCAAGCACAAAGTGTGCCCTTCACCCAGGATTGCTACATACAGTATTATTGTGTGAAAACATGAGGTGTAGCCTAATGCTATATTTAGCGAAGACAGTTTTGAATATGTTCTCTAATGCAGTATTTGTAGCTACCTATCTTTTGTAGACAGAAAAACAAAAGCACACAGTGAACCTTGGCTTAAAAGTTATCTGCAAAATTCCATACACTTTTTGGATAGAGTAAATTTCAATAAATAGCCTAATTTTGAAAAATGTACTTGATTTATGGATTAAGAGGTTGAGGTATAACTTTTACACTTTCTATCGAACTTAGAAGTCTCAGCATACTTTGTCAACATGATAAATAGTTTGCATCATAAAAAATAATGGAGAATAAACAGTCCAAACTTGCATTAGGCTACAAATATAAATCTTTTTCAGGTTTTTGCTGAAGGAAGGAATAGCTCCTTCAATGTTAAGCCTTAGCATTTCAGAAGCATATTGGCGTACTCCTAAACTTTTAGTCTTAATTAGAAACTGTACAGTTATAGATTTGATGTTTCACTGGCATGCAAGCAAGCTGGAAGATAAGAACCTAGATATTTAAATATAATTCCTTTATAAATAATAACTTTTTTGTTTTCTATGGGAATATAGTCCTTTTAAAAAAAAAGTATAGCAACAATAAAGATAATTTGTATAATATCTAGTTAACGAAATGTAAGTAAATTGAATGCATTACTAGTTTCTGCAAAACTGAAGCCTGAAGGATATGTAGCAAGACCTAAAGATTAGGTCTAAAGCTTAGAATTAACCATTAAGACATGGGCTCACTGGTGTTTCTTTGAAGTGTGAACAATGTGTGAAAACTGCTTCATTTCTCTTATCAATTTCAATTGAGGGATGCATCTATGTCCAGGACTTTCTTAATTTAGCAAAGTAAACAAGTTGATTCTTTTTTGGCATGCAGCGTGGAACAACTTGGCTCTGTTCTTGACAGCCTGCCAAAATTGTAATCTTTAGAAAAACATAGTTGGATCTCCTATTTTTTTATGAGTCTATTGTGCTGTGTGTGTATTTTTCTGCATTTTTGCTCCATCTGGCAAGCTGTCTGTCCCCTCTAGTGGCATTCTGGCTTTGGTCTGATGACCCACAGCTGTTTGTGATGGTATGTTTGTGCGTATGATACTCACAATGAACTTAAATATAATAGCTGGATGCTAGAAGTGGTGGGTAGCTAGTTTCTTGATAGTATGGAGAATCTCTTCTAATTTTCATTTTTCCTTTGCAGACTTCGACTATTGGGATTTTGTAGCGCCTGAACCCAACTTTAATGAGATGGTGTTTGAGGAACAAACGTGTCAGAATCTAATTAGAATGCTGGAGAACTGCCTCTCTAAATCAAAACAGACTAGGCTGCATTGCTCGAGGGTCTTAGTCCCTGAGAAATTAACTCGGAGGATAGCTCAAGATGTCTTGCGTCTTTCTGCTACGGAGCCTTGTGGTTTGCGGGGCTGCATTATTCATGTCAACTTGGAAACTGGAAATGTATGTAAAAGGCTGGATAAGATTGTTTGTGACCCCAGCGTCATTCCTACTTTTGAGCTGACACTGGTGTTCAAGCAAGACAATTGTTCATGGCCTAGCTTCAGGAGTTTATTCCCCAGAGTTTGTTTTACTTCTAGCTATAAGCAGACTCTGATCTTGAGCCCTGGGTTTCGTCTAATTAAGAAAAAATTATACTCCTTGATTGGGACCGTGGTTGAAGAATGCTGAAAAGGGCACTAAAAAGTGTACTGGAAAAGAGAGCCGAGCTTACAGCCCTTAGAAATAGAAGGGGTATTTGCACAATAAACCACTGATGGTCTCAAAACTATCTGGTGCTATGTAAAATAAGGAGTGCAGCTCCTTGATACTTGAAACATTCCTTGGTTAGCAAAGATATGACAAGCCCAATAGCCATCATGATTGCTATTTATTGCTAGCAGTTGAACTAAATGGTTTGGCATTCTTTGATATTTATTTTTACTATGAGTTTCCTACATTCACATTGTTTTTAATCCAGATTGGGGGAAATTGCTCATAAACGTTCAAGAAACAAACTGGTCTCTAGAACTAAATAGATCAAAGAGGTAAGCAATGATGCTTACAAAATGCTGCTCATAGCTGCATTGGTAGTATCAAATAAAAGAGACAGGACATAAGATAATTATGAGAGATGTTGAAGCTGTTGTTGCTTTTTCTTCAAGGTCATCTTCTTAACTAACAGCATTTGTCATAATTTCATTCAGAAGCCTTACCCTGACTTCCTGCAACCTGGTATCTTCTTGATGTATTGCCTCTACAACTATTGGCATGCCCACCCAGCATGACCAAAGGCTGGAAATTTTAAGTCTCGACAGTTGTAAGAAGTGTTAGCTTGAAGAAAGTCACCTTACCTGCCATGACTGACTTGACTTCCATGCTAAGAGATTTGCAGAAAGTTAGCTTACCCAAATAATCATGAACAATTGCATTAGAGTTCTACACTCAGGTTTATAAATACAATAGTGCTGAAGTCTACAAAACACTTTATGTACATTTGGCATTGAACGGCTTCTGTTGCTTTGTAGTCAATTTATTAGAATGCTTTTTGTTGTCATGCTATATTTTAGTTTGCATGCCCAATTTGGGAGGTAAAAGCAGTCTATGGATTTTTTGCCAATTGTAAGTGAAGAGCAATAATCTAGAATCCATATGTCCAGTTGATAGTCATAGATGATGTCAGAAGCCATTGCTTCACTATAAACGTTGAAGCTCTTATTAAATGATTCCCACAAAGAATCAGTGAAATACTTACCACTCCTTTTCTTCAGTGATTTTTGGCTGAGTTATGGAAAAGATAACGATAAGATAAGAAAGGTTTGGGTATCCAACTTTCTTCTAGACACACACATACACTGCAGATATCGATAATCCAAGAGGCAAACACTATAATTCTTAGCATAGTCATACACAAATATAGATGAATTCTCACTTCAGCAGGATTGAGAACAAGTTCCAGATCTTGTTTCTTTTTGATACTTGACATTGCAAAGCTGGGCATCCTAATTCTTCTCAAACTGGTACCATTTAGGTAGACAGGGGACCCCAGTTTCCAGAATTGCAAGCTTTTTGGCCTGATGACTATGAATCTTAGACAAGGCTGCTCTAGATCCCCAGCTAACTTCTCTTTGTGGCAATAAATATAGAAATTTAATACCCACTACTGACCTGTTAGGAAAACCCGTAAGCATTGGAAAAGATGAGGAATTAGAATAATTAAGATTTCATGGGTAGTAACAAATAATTTTACATGTCCATTCTAAAAGCAACAAAAAGTGTCTTTTTCCCCAGCATATCAGTGGGGACAAAACTCTAAATTGTACAAGCAGCAAGAAATGAGAGAAAGATGAAAACGCCACTGGATTTTTGTTTGGTTTTTGTGTAGTGCACCTGCATTTTGCCTTGTATTCAGGGAAGTGGAAAGAATAAAGTCAAGCTACTCTTGTGAAACTCTTTTCTTTAAATCAGTTTTAATAAACACTTTAAATTAGGATAAACTGATATGTAAAGTATGTAAGAGTTATTTTTGCTCTGTTGAATTTAATATGTGAGGGATAAAAACATATGTAGTCGAATGCAGGCATTTTGGGGAGGTGATGCCTCTTAAGATGCAGAAGACTATGAATTATATTTAGCTGACTTTAAACTTGAAAGTTGTGCACTTTCTGCCAGTCAACTGAGACTATGTTGTCCTGGTCTTAGATCTATAAACTAGTGTTTCATCTTCTGTGTTATAGCCCATCTACAGCATGGATTCTCCTTGCCTCTGGATTCATCAAGATTAGGAGACCTTCCTTAGCAAACTCAGGAGACAGATAGAGGCAAGGAATAATAAAAATGACAGCTGTGGCAGCAAAAAAAAAATCTGCTTTTGTAACATTAGAAGTCCAGAGTTTTAAAATTTCTGATGTTATTGTCACCACTTTATGAGTTTGTACATACTGTTCTGAATTGCACTGATGCAGCAGGCTCCCTTATTGTTGTGGAGTTAGGAAATGTTTTTTTTCTTACTTCTATCATAGCAATGTTCTTAAATGTGATACTTAATGTAAGTCCATCTATAAATAAAGATATATATTTTAATTCCCAGCACTCGGGTTATCATTGAAAGCATAAAGATACTTTATCTGTTATTTTTCATAAAACCAGCATATAAATGCAGCAATATTTTTCTATGGAATGTAATAGATTCCATATGAGGTGATTTCCAGATAAATAAGTAGTGAGTCACTCATCCATTAGTATCTAATCCTGTATGTAAACTGGTGTTCAACTATGTTGGGCACAAAAATCCCATTGACAAAATATATAAAAATTATTTGAAGAACAGAAATGTAGAATGATTTTAAAATATGATGTTACTTCAAACCATGCTAGCAGCTATTCTCATAAATTGGGTTGAGTCTACATGTATCTTAACCTGTGAATTATGATTTGCAACAAAAAAACCCCCCCACTAGAATTAAAACTTGCTGTCATCACTTGAAATTTCTCTGGATTAGCAACATTTGAAAGTAAATTTGGGGATAAATTCTACACCCCACACAAAATATTCAGTTTAAGTATTAGTTATCTGGGCATCACTATGAGAGAAATACAGTTTCCAGCATATGTTCAAGCCTAGGAAATGTTTACCTGTAGCTCACATAGACTACCTTATTTTTTTTCTAAAATAAAAATTTGAATTCTTAGTGTATTTCCTATTATTCACTATTTTATCTGGGGAGCAATAAGAACCTTCCCTTGTTTTGCTTTAGGTCTCAAAAGAAGTTGGGAATTTTCTGCAGAATTTGTTTTTCTAAAAATCTTCATACTCAGATGAACTCAACCTTCAATGCTTCAATTATTTTATATTTTATTGAAAACAGACTTCCCAGGAGACATAATGAAAGATGAAAGACAGTATAGTTGTGAAAAAATGCTGAATTAAGTTTATTGTGGGTTTTTGTGACATCTTAACTATGTTAGGACTCGTTCCAAGCCATAACATGTTTTGTTTGCAAGATCCAATATGGGTTGGGCACTCTGATAAACCAGTAAATCTTTGGTCCTGGTGACCGACCAAGAATGGATCTTTCAGCATATCCTGGGATATGTATATTTGCCTTCATATTTTGTTTGGTTTCAGCTTAGAATATTGTGGGAATCTAACTACAATGGTTTATGGTTGAGGACAATATATAATCAGCCAATATTACTTGTGTATTTGTATGTGGGCAGGCAAGGGTGAATACTTGGTTTTTGCTAGTTATGCTTCTTTCTCACTCCCAATTTTTGATGGAAATCACAGAATTTCCCCATCATACACATTGTACTCAGTGCAAACCTTTCCCTTCAACTGAATGTACATTCCTACCTCATTTCTCAACTGTAAGGATAATGGACCTGTATAAATGGAAACGGCGAAAAAAGTTGCATTCTAGAGTGTGCCATTCTATTTTCAGTTTCTCTTTCTACACACACGCACGCACGCACACACACACTTAAACATTCTCATTTTGCCCATTTTCAAAACTTAATATTCTCTCAACCATTTTGGCATTGTCTTCTTGGAATTCCTTGAACAGGTGGTTTTGCTTTGGCTTCAGAACTAACAGCCCTCATTGCTCGAGCATTAATGAAGGGCAGAAATTTTGTTGAAGAGAAAACTACATTTTAAGTTTGGGGGATCTATTTATAATTCTTCATCACTCCTTTTGAATGCCCTGAACTTCCAAAATGATGTTTAATAAATCTTGGTTTGGCATTAATGTCTGCTTCAACAAAAATTAATTGGCATGAGAATGCCGTAAAAAGCCAGCAATACATGAAGGAAGTATGGGCATTTTTCTTTCCTTTTTTTTCCCTTTGTGCACTTTGGGATTAAGCCAAATCCTTCCAAAACACTGCCAAAAAAATCCACTCCGTATCTCTCTCGAGTCCAAAGGGGAACATAGTAAACATTTCCATCTATCATTCAGTGCTGCAGAGTGCTGAGAGGCTGAGATTCAACAACTGCTGTATGATTAATTGTTACAATGGCTCCTCTTTTTTTTTTAATTGAAAATATATCCAGAACCAGGTAGAATTCTTATTAGCTGTGCAACCCAAAAGAGCTGAAGCAGAGGACTGTGGTCTGTTTGTGTGTCTGCATGTGTGCATATTACAGAGATACATATCTTCTTGTTTATGCTGACACTGCCTTTTATGTTATTTTGTCAATTATATTACATTCTCTCACATTTGATCATTACTGCCATGTCACCTGATATTAAAAGAATGAAAAATACAGAGCAATAAATAAAGGAATGTCGGAAAACATTATTTTTTTTGGGTCAATAAATGCAGAAAGGAAGAGAAGGATAGGCAAAGGGGTTTTTCCAATGAAGACTATTGAACCTGGGGGGAAAAAATAAACTTGTGCATTCTTCCTTTGGATACTACCAGATTTAAGATCCAGACTGCCTCATCCAAATGAATATTGCTGCTAATTGCTCTGCCATTGGTTCTAAGGAGGCTGAATGCTCTCCAAGCCTCTAAGGATGTAATTGTACTTGAGAACAAAACTCTTGTGTTTACTGGGTGGCCTTTTCTGGCTGATTATTAAAAGAACTTTCCAAGTAATTCATGTATTGCAGACTCTTAGTGAATGCTGCCTTTGTGAGCATAATTGGCAACTTTAGGAGACTCACAACATGGGCAGTGGTTATTTTTCATTAATTTTCCAATTTGTTGTCTGTTTGTTTACTTACTTCCTTGCAGGATTTCTGTGCCAATCTTGCTCTTTGCTGAAGTCAGCAAGCAACAAAACAAATCTGGCCAATGTATTATTTAGCCAGGGCAGAATCCATTCCAAATGAAGCACTTTTCCAATTCACTGACCAATGAGAGATTCCAGCCTGCAATTGATCCCCCTGTGGAAAGCAGTGAGATGTTTACAGGTATTGCAATGTCATCATACCCAAATGGCATTATAGGTCAGGGGTGTCAAACTCGATTTCATTGAGGGCCACATCAGGGTTGTGTTTGACCTCGGGCAGGTGGAGGGAGTGTATGGCCAGGGTGGAAGTGGCCAGCTCTATGTCACTCATTGAGGCTCTATTTTCAGCCACATTTTATTTATTTTATTTATTTTTGTATTTATATACCGCCCCATTCCGAAGACTCAGGGCGGTTCACAGCTTTTATTTAAAACAATGCAATATACAGGTTTAAAATTAATTAAAAAGCCTTCCGGGCTCTGTTTTCAGCCGCAACGGCCTCCTTCAGCCCTCTGCCAACAAAAATGGAATTCGGGGAGGCCATGCGGCCCACCCAGGCTCCATGTTTGGCTGTGATGGCCTGCAGCCCTCTGCCAGTGAAAACGGAGCTCAGGAGGGCCGCATGCAGCCTCCCTGAGCTCACTTTTTGCTGGCAGAGGCACTGTGGGCCAGTCCTTCGCTGTTTCCAGGGTGGGCCCACGGGCCAGATCTAAGCACCCCGCAGGCCGGATCTGACCCCCGGGCCTTGAGTTTGACACCCCTGTTATAGATTTTATGACTGCAAAACTTTGTATGGAATAAGAAGGCACAAAGGAAAGGAGCAGTTTCTTTCAAGTCATCAACTTCATCTTTGAAGCTCTATTCCAGTGTTTCTCAACATTACATTAAGTTGTGTGAACTTCAACTCCCAGAATTCCCCTGCCAGTATCCTTTATTCCCTGGAAATTATATCTTTCCACATAAAAGGATCGCAGCAACCTGAGTCTTGCACCACAAGCCTGTTTTCAGCACATGAAAGAGTTTCTGCAATTCTGCTGACTTCGTTAACTTCCTCATTTAGCTGCAAAAATTGTTTTACAGTATTTCCTTTGCAGCTGTGGGTTAGTTGGTTTCCCACCGGCAAACACTCTTGCTTTTTCCTGTCTCCTGGTGTGTGGGATTCCCTCTCGCCTCCAGAAGCTAAAGTGTCAGAGTGATTTGGCACATTATTTTCAGTCAGTCCAAAAAGTGAAAACACACTGGCTGGGTTTTCTTCCCCTCCTTAAAAAAATTAGTACAGTGGTACCTCGATATTCATCGTTAATTGGTTTCAGGAGGCATGCTGAGTATCTAAAATGATGAGTACCAAACAATTTTTCCCATAAGGAATAATGTAGTGAGTCACAAAGCAGATGACACTAACAAGTTCTAGCTTGTGCATCAAGTACCAAATAAACAATGAGTACTGGGACAAAATTTTCATGTCAAAATGTGTCAGGTGTAATGCAAATGCAATGAGTTTTGAAGCAGTTGAGTACCAAGGTACCACTGTATATAGGTAGTCCTCAACTTACAATAATTAATTTTGTGACCATTCGGAGTTACAACAGCAAGGGACTTGTACCATTTTTCACACCAACCACTGCAGCATCCCTGTGCTCATGTGATCAGTATTCAGAAGATTGGCAACTAGCATGTATTTATAATGGTTGCACTGTGTTAAGGTTATGTGGTCACCTTTTGCAACCTTCTGACAAGCAAAGTCAATGGGGAAGTCAGATTCAATTAACAATCGTGTTACTAAATGATTAGTTACAGCGATTCATTCAACAACTGTGGCAAGAAAAGTTGTACAAATGGGACAAAACTTGCTTAACAACTGTCTTGCTTAGCAATGGAAATTTTGGGCTCAGTTGTAGTTATGCTTCAGTTGAGGACTATCTATAATGAGCGATGACAAAGAATGGGGGTATTTAACAGGTTTGTTACATTTTGCACACAACTAGTGGCACCTGGAAGAGGTTACTGATCAACTCATGATCTTTGACAGCCAACCATGAGGGCACTTGCATGGTAGCATGATTATAAATGGGGAAAATGTGAGTGCGTGGAAGTGCCTTGAGCAAACTGGCAAACTTTTTTTCTGGCTCAGAAAAAAAAGGTATAAAATGGGGGGGGGGGTTCCATTCTCTGTTACTGCAACAAAAATTAATTTGACGATGTTGCTTTGCTAGAATAGCCTCAAGAGAGAGAAGGAACAGGAGCAGGAGGAATTGGAAATGCCCAGGAGAGAAGGTCCTGTCCGCTCTGCCCAAACACACAAAGCAGATTTTAAAACAAAATAGTACAAAAATACTAGGCAAGCCTTCACCATCCTGAAATACTAATTAGAACTAGGCTAATTACAACACTTATCTGTCATCTGCATAGAGGTGCCAATGTGGCACCAAGAGCCTAGGTGGCGCAGTGGTTAGAGTGTTGAACTGCAGGCCACTTCTGCTGATTCAATCTAGCGGTTCAAAT
>JANHFL010003127.1:30220-76735 GCA_032468155.1 Oxyrhabdium leporinum
TTATAAGCAATACTCTTACATCAGTATATTAATCCAATATACCTCAGCATATTGCCCCCACAATCCGGGTCCTCATATAGTAATAGATTCCTTGAGTCCAGTCCTAATATAACTGAAACAACACTTCAACATCATTAACTTTGACAAAATTGCTATTAGTTAATTGCAAAAGGCAGCTGGACTTGGAACAAATTACATCCTGCGACCATCCCCTTTACACCATCAAACAACAACTCTGATTATTCCAGGTCATTGGGAAGGACTTGCTAGGTAGCTAAAAATACCAAATCCAATCTTAACTGTGCAAGCAATAACAATAGCAATAGTGATAATAATTCATTGATATTGCAATATCAGGTAATTTGTAACAGCCAGAGCACCATAGACTTATTCCAATTAGTCAGAGAGGCAACACATCACGAAGCTCCCATACTCCCATGGATCATGATGCCTTGAATTTTCTTAAGCATAGGAAAATATTGCTACTGCCTTGGTTATTATTTATTTATCAAACAAATGTGTATGCCAACTTATTCCCAGGCACTCTGGGTAGCTCACAGCAACTAAAACAAGGAAAATACAATAATAATCAGCAAAACCAATAAAGGGTGGCAACAATGATAGATCATGCAAAACGTCTTCACTCTCCTGTGCTCAAGTCGTGGGTAAGAGCCAAGTCTTCAAGAACCTTCAAAGGGATTTTTAATATTTTGGTTGGTTTATATTTTTACATCGTTTTAATCCTGTTCATACATAGTAGGTTTGCAAACTGCTGAAACTTACAAACAACTGATACTGTACAGTGTATAAGCCTAGTTTTTTTTGGTCATCATTCATGGGTGGTTAAGATTTTATTAGTATCTCATCTCTGTAGAAGAATTCATCTGTTAAGATGGCCTGGTTGCAAAGATTATTGGAGTTAGTTTGCAAGAGATGTTGAAAAAGTTGTAGTTCAATCCACCAGTGATTTTTGTGAGGGCTTTGGTGGGTATCTGGAACAGAGAATTTGTTAGAGTTACTGACACAATTTAAAATCATGCTCCATTACAGACTGACTTTAGAGAAAGCTATAAATTTCAGACTGTCTTAACTGGCCTGACTGAAACTTTATTTCTGTTAATTCTTAAACTCTCTGTGACTTTTGATACCAGGAAATATTTTGCAGATTTGGGAAAAGCATCCAGTCTGCAAATAAATTCCAGACTGTGCTGCTTGGAATGAGTTGCTGTTTGAAACAGGAGCTTCAGTATAGTGACCCTCACAGTTCGATTCCATCTCTGGTGTGTTTCAAAATCTACGGGAAACAGGCAAGGTAAATCATAATATTCAAAACTGGGCACTACTGCATGCTGTTGCTGAAATCTATTTCTCAATAACATCTTCAGGTAATGTATGATTCTCATATTTTCTTGGAAACTTGGATAAGAGACTGGAAATCAGATATAGACAAAGTGAAATTGCTTATTGTAAGAGATCAGAATTCAAGGAAGGGGTTGTTATAGTGACCTAGAAGAAACAGGTATGCAGTTGTTTCTCACACTGGGAGAACATTTCACACTGGTAAGATTGTCTTTTATCAGCTTTAGCTATTATGTCTGGAAAAAAATCACCTTGAATACTGTCCTATAATCAGGTTAAATCTATTATGTGTCTAGTCCACAAACTTGTATTAGAACAGAACTCAGCAGTCAAATTGATCTCCCTGGAAATTTAAAGCAATCATATCACACCTCAATTGAGGGCAAATAAATTTCATAAATACTCTGGTCATTTCATTTAAAATCCTGTATAAGTTGATCCCAGGCTAGTTCAGGTGCTTTCTTCTATATAACAGCTCCTGCCTTTCATAAACCAAAGTAATTTGTCTAGAGTTAGGATTGCTAGGCATTAAGCTATCGGTATTTTGAGATACAATTGCATACTTTGGAAGAAGTTTCATTTTTAAATATGTTTGTCCAAAGTCTAAAGCCACCTGACTCCATAACAATCCTGGATGGTGTATGACATTAAAAGCAATAAAAATCACAATAACCAAGCAAAAAAACCATCTCAAAGCAATAAAAGCATAACTCTTAATTTGCCATGTTTCTAAAAGGGATCTATCACACTATCTGCCTGTCTTCAAGGCTTGTGTGATGAGGTCAGAGTAGGGGTCATTGATCATGCTACTCTAGATAGCTAGTGCTGTGAGTGAGAAAGCCCACCACCTCCTAAGTCCCATCAGGTGATACTCTTTAATTGATAGGCCTGAAGCATGTCATCTCTTGTTATCAAGAGAAAGGAAGTGGCTGAGTGCCACCTTTGTAAGTAAACAAGCATAAGACTGAGTTGTGCAAAGATGGGGTTTTTTTTAATATTTACAACCAGCATGGAACATATCTGATATATTACAGTGCTTGAATTGCTGGTTTGGCTTTTATTTAAACACATTGCTTTTTAATTTAGCTTTACCCATCCTAACATTCTCCAGATGTATAGGCCCAGGAAATTCTAACTTGGCCAACATCATCTTTAGTCTATCAACAACTGGAATATCATACAATGTTCAACCTTGTTGTTTTTAGTAGCAAACACTTCAGAAACAGGACTAACAACTCTACCTCTACACATGTGGTACCGCATTACTTCAATGGCTTCTTGGAAAATTTGACGTCTCATCTGACCTCCTGCACAACAAGTTTAGAATTGATCACTTATAAATAGAATTTTCTAGCTCTCAAATAAAATTGCTGGTATACAGCTTGACCTGGGAGTTTTAATCTTTTATCTCTTTCTTAGGCATGCACACAGAAAGTTGAACTTTATCATATGCAAGGATTAATCAGCAGGTGTTTATCCTTCACATGCTCCTGAATAAAGGTTGTTTATCTTAACACAATCTTTCATATAGTTGCCTTGTTTACGCTGGCACAGCCATGTTGTAGGTCAAGAAGGCAAAAATATGACTGTTTAATTGGATTATGATTTGCCCTTTTGTACTAAGGCTCCCTTTTGTCAATGAAACTTGCCAAGTACTTTGTATATACTTTTGAATAGATCATCTCTTTTCCAAGGTAAGTGTCAATTTATTTTTAAGGGAAACAATTATTTAGAAAGTTCATGTATCACTGAAACTTTGTCGCATATGTTATATGTACAGCTAACTTTTAGAGATGTTAGAATAGATTAATACAAATGTTGAGGTAGAATCCTGGTATATTTATGAAGATTTCTAAACATTTATATTATTTGCCCCAAAGAAATACAAGATTTAATGTAAGATGATTCCCCACCAAAAGGAGAGTAGATTTAAACCATGATTATAAATACATTTTTCCTTCATGCCTTTTTAACACAAATGAAGAGTTTCCTCCTTCCCAAAAAATAGGTACATGTGACACATTTGTTCTTGTGAGCGCATATGTATGCATGCATATATACCTCTTAGAAGCCACTGTTCCCAAAAAAATGAGACTAGGAAAAATATTAAATCACTGTTTAATTCCCTGTGAAATAAGGTACCTCCATTATAAACGTAATCTTTCCTGCAGGGACCAAACCTTCTCCCACATACCACATTCAATGTTCTGCCCTATTTCCAAATGAAACAGACAACTAAACCCCAGATGGGGATGATTGAAGGAAACGGGGAGACACACTTAGAAGGAAAAGAAAGAGAAGAATAAAACTGGATGGAAATCAGATTGTTAACTGGCTATGAAATCAGGAAAAAAAGGGAGGATCATAAGCAGTAGCAGTGATGAATCTCATAAATCTTCAAATAGATCCAGTTTGCAATGCACGATCCCAGAGGGACAGAAAAATAAACATACAAATAAAAACTGACCAACTTTTTAACCAAGTAAGGTAACCAACTAAAAACTTCAAAGGCTGCTGAGGTGAACAAATGCCTGAAGATGTGGGGCTAAAATGTCATTTCTATTGTGGACTTAATCTCAGATTAGATTATGAGATTGTATTAGATCCATGACCCTCCTGGCTGGTGAAGGCCACCTGGGAGATGACACACAGTTGGGCCAATATGGCAATATCTACTCCTTTGAGGGAGGGGCAATACCTCCTACCTTTGAGGAGGGAGTGATAAACACCCTCCTCAAAAAGCCTTTGCAAGATCCAATTTTCTGGAAATCTTCATTTAGTCTTCCCTCAGAAGGGAAACTTCCTGCTTAGGTGGTCAGCACCACAGCATTGGTTGGCTGTACTAGATTATCTCTTACAACTTTCAATACTCTTGACCATGGTGTCCTTCTGGCCTGCTTCCTGGGATAAGAATTATTCCAGTGATTCATCTTCTTTGTATCAGTTCCAGGCAGTTTAAGTGGGAAAGTAGAAATTGAGGTAGAGGTAGGGTATCTCAAAGCTTGCTTTCACGTTTGAGTGAAAGAATGAGGTCATCTGTTGATTGGTGGCTCAGTATTATTACCCATTGACCTTATCCAGCTATACATTTTGGCCCTAGGCTAACGAGGTGACACATCAAGGTCTTGTAACAATTTCTGGAAGCAGTTTGGATGAGCATGGGCTCATAACCCTGACAAGAGCAAATGGCTGAGGATTTTTTGACTGTTTGAGTCTGGGTTGGGTCCATTTTTAGTCCTGAACAGAATTGTACTTCCCCTTTCAATGCTGGTACACAGTCTGGTGAATTTTTATGAACCATACCTCCTTCTTGAATAGGAAATGCAACTGTGGATAGGAAAGCACTTGTATAAGTTCATCGTGCATTGGTTGTGCCCATACCTGGGCCAGGAAACTCTTAAGACACTCAACTCATGCTTTTGTCACGTCATATCTGGACTATCACGCGCTAGCTTGGTTGCCCTTTAAAGACCAGTCAGAAACTGTAATTTGTCCAGAATATGAGGACATGGGTAGCTATGGTTGTACCACAATGTCCATGTAACATCTCTGCTCTATCAGCTGGTAATCAGTAGGCTTCCAGGTATAATTCAAGATGCTAGTTATGTATATATGTAAGTCTGCCGTTTGTCCATTTGTAACTTTCAATTGGGTGAAATGGTGCATCATAGGGCAGCCATTTTTGAATCAACATGCCTCAAAAGGGCTAACTTAAGAATGTGTCCAATATCCAGGATCCATGATTCCCATAGATTTGAAATTTGGCAAAGTTGTGGCCATTTTAGTGCCACTGCACCGTTAGCCATCATCAGGTTATTGTCATTTCCAACGTTCCCTGCCAGCTTCCATAAGGAAAGTCACTATGAAGCTGGCAGGAAGTCTGACATCACTCCTACTCCCATTGCTTTTTTAACCTGCCTTTGGTCATTCTATTTGTTTAGGTAAGTAAATATCTCTGAAATGAGGACACAATGGATCATAGGTTGTCTACACATTTGTAAACCTCTTTCATGACACAGCATCTAGTTATTTGAGGGATTAACTATCTCTAGTTGTTTCTCCTAGACCCTTGCATTCTAAGTTGGCATGATCATGTGCCCATCAATGTGTCATGTGATAAACACAAGAAATGGACTTCCTGTCATGCCATGCCTCTGGAACAACATTCTCTTTGAGATCCATATGGCTTTCACCATGGCCTTATTTAAACGAGCTCTCACGACTTGACTGTTCCCCTAGATCTCGCATCAGAGTAGGTTCCAGACCTGTGTGGTATTTTAGTTTATGTTGGTTCTCTAGACTCTAAATGTTTATCTTTGTATTTTTTTTGTTCTTTTGGCAAGTTGCTTGGTCATCATAGATTGGACCAGCCTAGAAATCTTACATACTGACATATACATGGTCCTCCCCACAATAAAACTAAACTTCTGCCCCAAGGTTTTCCATTTGCAAGTTAATAATAACTAGCTTGTAATAGAGGCAGGATTCAATTTTTCTTATTTCATGTTAGCTTCTATTCCACCTTTTCCACTCAGAAATATGGCTTTTGGCAATTCACATTTACAGTAAATTTGAAATTCCCTCATCTACAGCTTTAAGGGGGTGCTAAGCTGATATAACTATGCCTCCTTTCCCAAGCCATTACATTTCTATTCTGTCTCTGCCAACTGATTCAATAACTGATCAGCTACCTGGGTACTAACTCCTTTCTCATCCTTGGGATGAGAATTATCCCATGGAATTATATGTGAAGGACCTGAACATTATGTATCCAAAAAAAGCTTCTTTATAACAGCCCTACAGGTGAAGCCCACCATGCTTCAGCCAAAACAATTATGGGTAAGAGAATATCACATCTATGGTTGCAAATGTTTTGTGATGAATTTAAGAGTTAAGATTAATACACAAGTGAGTTGCAGAGAAGATTGTCAAAGTTATTTTAAAAGTCCTTTATTTACCTGAATATATAAAAAAGAGAAGTTTTCTACCATAGAGGAGCTCTTACTTCATGTGGAAACAAAACATTTTTACAAAGTGAAAAAATAAATATCTTTTTGGGAACAAGATTTATATGCTAATGTGCTATAAAAAAGTAGAGTTTTGATATTTGACAAAATGTCTGTGCAAAGAAACAAATGCATACACATATTACTGCTACATTAAGGCAATATGAAAAGTATATTTAGAAAGTCGCAGTAAAGTGACTTTTCTAGCTTTCATTTCAGCTAGTATTGCACATGATCATCTAGCTTTCAGTATTCTGTAGCATTCACTAGTTGACCAAAATCCAAAATGCTTAGGGAAAATATGGATCGTGGCAGATGGTTTTAAGAAATTTAACACAACTGCATTTTAAGGAAACACTAAGATTGCAGAATTTGAGGAAACTTTCTCCAAACATAAGGCATATGAACAGAAACAACAGCTGAGTTTTCTAAGTACAAAAAATCTTTAGAAAATCAAAGTTACATTTTAAGTGTTTTATCCACATTTTCTTAGGTACCCGACAGGCTGCTGATTGACTCAAAAATTGATAATAAATTTTGCAAGTAATCTGATTGCAAGATCTGCTGAATAAGCTCAGCTATCTGCTTAAAGCTTTGCAATCTTAATTTCTTAAGTGCACAATTTAAAAATAAGTTTCTTACTTTAGTAAATCAAAAGCAGAAACGAAATTATACTACAATGGATGTACACATTAAAAACTAGTCTTTCTAAAAGATAAATGGGAATGGTCATGCTAGATAAAGTAATTTTTAAAACAATTTTAATAAAACGCATAAAACTGAGACTGCTGGATACTGCAGACTAAATTTTCATATTTTCTCTCAGAATATTGTTAATTTATTAATAATGCTGTTTCAAATAACACAAGTTTGTCTACAAGTCATTCACAGTATATCCTCTAAAATTTATTCTAATAAGAGCTTGTTCATATTCTCCCTTTCCCAGTTTCGTCGTAGTCCTTCCAGTAATTGCTGGCAGATGCAGAAAAATGATAGTTCTTTACAGTGGAGTTGGAAACTTTAGTGCAGTACTTTGGAAGTATGAATTAGTTAAGAAAGTAACACAGAGGTCATATTAGAGTCAAATTAAGCAAGCTGGTGTGGGTAGGCAAATATACATGCTGCACGTGTTCTATTTCAGATCTGCAGACTGGACACACCTAGAAGGAAAATAGAAGAATAATGTTACCAACTGAATGTCCAGAGTAATGTTAATACACAATTGACACTATTGAGGTTTTATCCATTTAAAACTTCTATCCACACACATTCTATTACACAGTAAATGCTTTCTTCCAATGACTCCTTTCCAAAATCTAAAAACAGGAGTACAGAAATAGTTAAAACTGTCTGGGAACACAACATCTATGGGACTCCAATGCCTGACCTAAATCTGGACTGCAAACATCCAGATTGCCACTAAATGGCAACATAAAATTAAGATTTTTTTTGTATCTCTTGTCATCTAGTGGCAGTCTGTATTTTTGCAGTAAAGAAATGGTAGCCCCAATGCCACTATCTTCTGCTACTTTTTCCAGCTTCCTCCTCCTTCTCTCCCCAAATGGAGCTTCATGTGTTGACCGGATGGCACTTGTGCTTGCGAGTGGAGTTTTGCACATGCGTGTTTGCCCATCACTCGCATGGCCCAATTTTGAACAAGCCTCATGGGTTGGGGAGCCATCATAGTGATTGACCAGATAAAGCCATTAGGTCAACTGCTGCAATAGTTAAGAAGCAGCGGATATCCCGCTTTCTCTTGCCCACGTGAATTTGCTGCAGCCTTGCAGGTACCCTTTCACTACTTGGCACCTCTATCAGAACGATTTACTTAAGTTACTGATGAGAGACCTCTATGTTTCAATTTGAAGGATTTATTTTGGAAACCATAGAAATCTTATTATGGACTGATACAGCTCCAAAATGTGGACATTTCTGGGGAAAAATATTCAAAGTGTTCATCTAATGATTCATATATTTCCAGAAGTGGATTATCTGGAGCCCAATTAAACATTTCTGTTTCCAGTGAATTGACTTCCAGAAACATATGGACACATGGAACATTTGGACTGACCTGTTCTGTGGAATACGAGGACAGAGATTCTATAACTGGCTAATATGCCAACTCAGAACATTTTACATATTTACTCATATTTTGGTGCAACTGTCTAGGAAAGAGTAAAATCCTGAGAAAATATTTTGTTTGAATGCAACATTTACAAATTTCAATTAAAAGCTCCACTTTTTATATTCAACATACTACGTGTATGTTGTATGTTAATCAACAGGGCCAGTAGTGCATTGATGAATAAGGCTTATCCTTTTCTTCCTTCCATAGTGTCTTGATGCATGGCTATACTTAGCCATTAACTGATGTTTAAATCCTGCATTCAAAGTTATTGTATGCTTTTTTTGAAAATTAAAGAATTTCTAGTATTTTCTGAACTTAAGTCAATACGTAATACTTTACTGTGGCAACTGATTTTATACCTACTTGTAACTGTATGGCGCATGTCTCACAGCACACAGTGTGGCCGCATGGACAAAACGTTGAATTTATTTCTTCTTCACAGCATGCCATACACAGCAGAGACTCCTTAAACTTCCGTAGTTTTTCCTGAAGAGCTTTCATTTGCTGACAGTTGAGACTCTCACAATTGTTGTTACAGTTCATACTGTTTTCCGACGATTTAAGGGGAGAACTGGGGGGGCTTTGGTCATTACTTGAAACTAGATCCACAATGCCAGCATTGTAAAGAGCTCGTCTTGCATGATCATAAGCTTCCTTAGATGTCCGCTTAATGTCAAATACATACTTTTTCCCAAGATTAATATTTTCTGTCAGGAACAAGGATGCCAAGTGGCCCTTTAGGTCTCGGCTATATTGCATCATGACAGCACTAGTAACAGTATCACACCTAGCAGGAAAAGAAGATATAAAAGAAACATGAGTCAACCAAACTTTTTTCCCCTTTATATCCCAAAACAACTGAAATAAGAATTGGGGGGGGGGGGGGAGAGAGAGAGAGCCATGCATAATATAAACATAGATTTCAATGTTAGTAATTTAAAATGGATTTATTATCTACTTGTTTACAACATACTGGAACAGTGGTATGACAAACCACTTATATCATAGTGTCAAGAACACTATAGTTGAACTTGACCTAAAACACTGTGTGTGTGTGTGTATTTATATGTATATTTCTTATATGTATTTATATGTATATTTTCCCCCAGAAATACAAACCTGTAAAATGCATGTGTTTCTGTTATTGCTCTGTATAGTCCACTAGCTGCTCTCGTGCTGATCATCTTGAAAAGATGAACGATGCTGTTTCCTGATTCTTTAGTGACAGTTAAGTATACATTCTTCCCAGACTGTGTAGCCATCTGAACAACTGAATATGCAATCCTAAAGCAATGGGAAAAATACAAAGAATGACACCATAATATTAAGTCCTAAAATGCTGTTATCAAAACAAAAATAGACCAAGTACAGACTAGCAAAGTAAAATTAAAGATGAAATGTAAAGATGAATTGACCATTTTTGGAAAGAAGAAATGAAAATAGCTTTAATAGCAATGAAAATCTTTCCCAAAATGTTGCCACTTCAAGTAAAACGTAACCATTCTATAACACTTTGGTAGCAGATCTGATATAAAAAGAATCCCTGAATTTTCTGCAATAAAGAATGTCTATAGTTATTTGGAATTAGAATCTTTCCCATCCCCAAAAGTACATCTGAATGAAACAATCCATTTCAACAATACACAGTAAGAAATGTTCAATACTGTTGTGCTAGAGACTCAGATAAAACAATTGCATGCTTCAGAATCCTTTGGCTATTTTACAAGCTTTTGATAAAAGTTTTTCAGACAAGACTTTCTGGTAATCACCTATTGATGGGACTGAAGTCATCTGTACATCTGGAAATGCCTTCAGGGCCAACTCCAATAAAAAGTTTTTGCCCCTCACTGTCTCTAACCGAATGCCATTCTACTCCATAGTTCTCCAGTGTTGACACAATCTGTAAAACTTGATATTCAGCTGAAACTTGGCTGAGACCTTCAAGATCCTTATGTTTTGCAATAATACTGTGGATAAAAATATGAAAGTAGGTTAATCACAATCACGATTTGATTTTATAATTTAAATATATTGATTTGCCACTATAAAATCCTAGATTTTATTGTGGGAACTCTTAAAACAGATTTTACAGAAGCCAAAACTCTTCATTTTAATACATTTAATTTAAAGGTATAAGTAACATTGAGGATGGAAAGTTGTAATTTTACTGACTGTATTATCAGTTACATTGAGAAAATTAAATTTACTAAATCAAATTCAATAAATAGGGGGAAAAGTAAATTCTCTCACAGAAAGCAACTTTTAAAAATTAAAACCCTTGCATTTAATAAGCTCAGATGCACATTAAAGCAAAAAGAATGTGAAACTTACAAGTAATTATTCTTATATACCCCTGTTGTATTAAAAAGTTACCTGTCCAAAGTAGAAGAGGTAAGTTCTTTCATACAGAACTCTTCGTAGTGGTATTTGGCAGTATTCTGATTATAATCACCAAACTTCAACTGGGCAAGCAAAGCACTTAATTCAACAGCACGTTCAGAAGAACACTGTAGATTACCAGCCAGAAGGTCCTCCTCTATGTGCAGGAAAAACATATGCCTAAAACAGGAAATTTATTTTTGTAACACAAAAATGAAACTTAGCAACATTTAAGACCGGTTCAAATACTACAAAAAATATTTCTGCTAATAACTGAAAGACATATTGTGAATAAAAATGGAACTACAAGAAGCCCCAGAGTAAATTGATGGGAAACATTCTTTTAAAAGGTGCAAGTAAAATAACTGCATTTAGAATAAAATTGGAAGACCAGTAATATATCTAAATTTAGTTCCAGCCCAATAGGATTAGGAAAACATGAAATAAAAGAATGCAAAGAAATTAGTAAAAAAAAATCAGAGCTATTCCATCATTATAAAAAAATTAGCTAATATTCAAGATTCCTGTCAAGAAATCTGTGATTTTAATCTCTTAAGAGATATTTGGTAAACATACCTCCCTAAAACTATTAGCCAAGAAACTGATATATGGTATATGCCATATTCTATACAAAAGCTCAGGGAATATCTTAGAAAAGAATGTGACATGATACAAACACATTTAACTAAATACAGAAAAATTCCAGTGTCCCATAATGTGAAAATCTTAGGCTGAGAATATATTTTAGGAAGAATAACTCTAAATATACAGCTAGCGACATCTCAGAATAACTGGTTTGCTCCTGTTAAAATTGAGGGTTTTTGAGACTTGAATCTGGACTCATCACTTTTACTTTTTTGAATATGCCCAGTATTTAATGTGTAACTCTTGCCGAGTGCCTCTTGCTGTTTGTCAATCTAATATAAAGAATGTTTGTTCTTGATATTCCTTATAGCAACATCTTTTTAGAATAAACACTTAATTGTCTTTCACTCTGAATATTTGGGAGTAGCTTCATTTTATCTCAGCCCAAATAAAGAATTGAACCAGATACGAAAACAGATAAGACTAGTTTATAGTACGATGCCAACAGCATACCAGAGCAAGGCAAAGGTTTTACAGGCTCCGATCTTCACTGCTGATTAATCAGGGGAAAGGTTAACTCCGGATATTCAACTCTGCTGCATGCAGGTAATGGTATTCAGCACTTATCTCAGAAAAAAATGCAATAGATTCTACAGCACTTCGATAAGCAAACACTTTATCTAGGGCAGTGGTTTGATGCTTAGACTACAAATTACAAGTATTTCATAAGTTGCAAATGACTGATGAAAGTATGCAGACATCCATTTGGACTAAGTAGCACATCTAATATAGCTCACTTCAAGTCAGAGAACTTATTTTATCCGTTCTTTAATTTTTAGAACTTAAATCACCCCCAAAAAAGTTATAGCAGACTGCTTTAAGTTCTTCAAGACAGTTCAACTACAAAAGCAGAACTTCTGCTGGAGGCGGCTGCCGCAGACCAATCAGGGACTAAAGTTCTTAAGCACTTCCTCTTTCTTCCAGGGAAGCAGCCGCTGATTCGAGCAGCCTAGCAGCTTTTAACAAGGGTTACTTTCAGTCAATGACCTATAGTTACATTGTTGTCGCTTTTCTGAGCATCAGACTTTCTTCCTTCAAGCCAGAGACTTTTATAATTGCAAAATGAGTCACGCCCAGAAGTGTTTGGGAGTCAGCTTTCAGACTACAATTCCTTTCTGAACATGTATTTTTTAAACCTAACTTGTTTTTACCAAAGATGCATACCCACGTAAGAGAGGGGGAAGATGTAGCATATTTATATTTAGCATATTTTCTGTGTCAATAGCCTATTCAATTTGGTGCTGCCTCCAATCTATTTTTTTCCATCATTAGATAGGCTAAGGAAAAAATGCTAACAATTGGGGGGAAATATACAAATAAGCTTCTTTGCTTGGAATCTCATTCTTTAGAAATACTCTAGCATTCATAATGTTGAAGTAGGCGAAAAAAACCAGCTGATTTATTGATGTGACATAAATTTGGATCATCAGTGTAGATCACAGCATAGAAATCAGTAGATTTTAATTCAAACAGAATCTCAGGTTGCTATAAATCATGCTCTGCACTACTCCACAAAAATGTATAGTACTGTGAAAGTCTTAGGCCACCATTAGATTTGTTGCTGTAGCAATGGTATAATGACCGTATATAATTATGTCTCAATCTCCTCATCAGAATGCAAGCAGAAAATACAGGAAATTTGTATGAAGTATTCAAAAAACAGGAAAAGGCAGAAAAAACAGCTTCCATAGGCTAAAGTGGCAATTATACAGTGTGACCTTCCCTTACACTTGAGCAACAGCACACACATGGCTCCTGTAAACCCAAATGGAATGGAACACTAAGTACTGTCATTGATACTACCTGTATGTGTCCCACTATTCGATGCCAAAATGACTGCTGTGCAAAAAGCTCTATTATATCAGGTTTGTGCAAGACATGCTTGGGCATTACACACAGTACAGACACATGTTGTATGAGTTTGGAAGCTCGTTAATAAGACCAACTTTCAATCACATTATTCCAGCCCAAATGCCAAAGATCACAGAATTTGACAAAATGAAAAATCATACTTTTGCAGGAAAGTCAGGAAAGTCACTCTCAAGGGGAAACCAACAAATAAACTGGATATTCAAGATGTGTTATTCAAGACCAAAAAATAATTATAGATGGTCATTAAATCTTTGCTAAAACAAAGCAGGTGGTTTTTAATTATGATATTGTAATTATATTTTAAACAATTTGGGTTGCATTGTACAGTGATGCGCTATTACAAGGTTATAAGCAAAATATTCAGCAATTATTCTACTACATAAAGATAGAATAACAGAAGGTCTGGGCTCTTCAGGGATGTGGTAATGTAGCCAATCTGTCAGCAAAGTTATAATTTTGATTCTGCATAGAGAAGGCGATTGATAGCCTCAATGAACCCTCAAACTGTAATTAGAGGATTTATGTAAAGAATATTCTTCCATCAGACTATACACGGAGAAAACTTTCCAAAATTGTTGTAAAATTTTTACAAAAACTACTACTGGGAAAATAAAGAACATGTACTCTGGATGTTTAAGTTCAGACATGTTACAGTTCACAAACCACAAATAAAATAATAGTCTTCCAAATAATTATTAAAAGTCAAGACAATGTTTTTGTGAGTACTTATAAATCCAGTTTAGAGTTATATATTTTTAAGAAAAAAAACATGTTTTCTCTTTATAGCTTGAAACAGTTGAGTATTACTGTAATATGACACAGATTAAAGGAGGAGTCCTGTAAACTGAAACATGAAGTTTCCTGTCTTGAACATTTTAAAATGACCTTCAATAACACTGCGAAGAGGTTACTGTCGGGCACTGGAGCCAATTGAATTTATTTTACTCCTAGAACTTCATAACTAAATGAACTATGGCCAAATCCATATAGGAACACTAATAATTACATAATACCAATATTTTCAATAGGGAGGCTAGAGCACTGCCTTTAATGGTGGCTTCTTCCCAATATAGTGTACACAATAAAAAGCATACCATAAAGCTAAGATCAACTGAAAAACTACGAGTATTGCTGAAAGTTCAAAGTCATAGTTACTCTATGGACCCGCAGACTGCAAAATAATAAACAGAAAGCATTTTCATTGAAGTGTTTTTTGTTTTGTTTTTACCTTGTCTGCTCCTGCAAGATCAGATGTGGCTCCACAAAGAACTTGACCCGTAGTTTCAATCTGTAAGGAGGCAAGCCATCCATCTGTTGGGATATTCTATTTCTCAAATTCAGCCATAAGTTTTCTCCCTTGCTTCCTGTAAACTGGAGTCCGAAGTAATCAACTTCTATAATCCCCAGTCGCCTGCAAACCTATGATTACAAGTTAAACATCATAAGCACTATTGTAATGAGCACTAGAAAAAGATGCTATAAGGTACTCATTTGCTTTAAACAAGGTTACCTAAAGAGTTTCCCAATTATTACCACCCTAGAGAATATTTTTGGAAGATGTCAGCTCAGAGGGCTCTTATAAAAGCTAATGACCTTCCTATCTAAAGCTTTCAAGGGATCAACAAAATTGCAAACATAAAAACTCAAAAATGTAACAGAATGCCTAGAGAATAACTCAAAATATGAACCTTTAACCTCGTGGATAGCAAAAGCAGCAATTCCATCAGCTGGAGCATCAAACCGGGAGTTTCAACTATACATGGACACGAATGGGTCAAAATTAGGAACCCTCTAGGTGTTTTTCCCCCTTAAAAAGGTGCTTTTTTCCAGAAAGGCAATCGAACTTTACTTCTGAAAACGTTTCGCTTCCCCTCCAAGAAGCTTCTTCGGTTCTAACTTTCCTTTTCCAAGGAAAAGAACCGAGAAAGTCCCAGTTTGCCTTTGGAAAAGGCAACTCTGGGACAACTAGGACCCGGGATGATTGAGAAGCTCCACAGGCATCTCTAGCAACGTTTGCTTAACAGGCGCTCCGGCTTCCTTTCCCTCCCCTCCGCATCCCCCACAGGTACACGGAGCCCAGCGGGATGTTCTCGAGCAGCAGCGCCCAATTCAGGGGGCGCCACCGCCTCTGCAAACGCCACGTGGCCAGTGCGGTTAAAACGGGGCTAAGAAGGGATTTTCCCGGTGTGTGTGTGGGAAATAACCAGCCAGCCGGCAAATCAACGGAGCGGCTCCCAAGTAACGCGTGGGAGATGAGGAGGGGAGCCGCAGCCCGGTGTCGCTGCCGGGAATGGGACGACGGCAACGACAGGCACGTCCCCCCCCTTCCTTCTGGCTTCACCCGCAGCGGCTGTCTCGAGCGGCGAGGCGACCGTTGAGGGTCCCGCCTCGCGCCGCGGCAGCGCGGGAGCCAAAGGGCGCGTGGCATCGGGAAGGAGCGCGCGGGGGGGAGGAGGGGGAGGAAGGCCACGCGCCGGAGGAGCCCCTCCGCGAGTCCCGAACGGCCAGTCAGGTGTAAAGGGGAGGGGGTGGCGAAGGAAAGCGCGGTTTTTCACCTGGTTCAGGCAGTCTTCGCCATTGGCTTTGGCCTCCACCTCTACTTCCATCACCACCGCATCCGGCCTGGTCACATAGCACAGCATGGCCGCCTCTCGTCGCCCAGACGCACCCCAAAGAGTCCCCGTTTACCGTCTCGGTCCCCGCTAGCGTGCTACCCGCAACCCTTAAAAAAGTCTTTTCGATGCTCTGAGGTTCGCCGGTGATAGCGCTCCTTTATCGACTCGGTCTCCCTCCCCTCCCTCCTCAATCCCCGCCCCCAAGCGAAAGCGCAGCCAATCCATGCGCTGAAAAGCGAAGCTGCCGCGAGAGAGCCTGAGCCTAGAAGGCGGTTTGTTTTCGCTAAAAGAGATACGGTCTCGGCTATTGCGGCAGAGACTTCTGGTTCCCGATGGTGCTGTATGTGTGGGGACAGAATAGTGGGGCGGGTGGTGGTGGTGGTGGGCGAATAGGAACAACTATCAAATGTAAATATCTAAAGCAGGGAAAATTAAAAGTGATGTGGAAGAGTTCCTGGGCAATCATAGGCAATGCACTTTTTTTTCAAGCAATAAGGGGAAATTGAACGGTGGTCACAGAAGATGAAATCTCAAATACATATTCACCATAAAATCAAGAGAAACAGGCTGGCATACAATTGGACTAAAAGCAGAAAGCATATGTTGAAATCACCCACCTGCAAAAGTAAGACATGAGGCTGAAATGGCTGAGATTCACTCTGACAAAAAGCTCCAATGTAATCTTTCTGCATGCTGAAAGAAGCTTTTCCATCTGAAAATCTTTTTATTTTAATCCATAAATTCTGATCAACATTGACAAAGTTTTCTTGCTTACTAATATTGCTTTGCCCAGCATCTTGATGGGCCAAGTTTTCATTTCCACAAGATTCAGAAACCAGCAAGAGTCACTTCAGTGTGGAAACTCAGAGTAACTTGTATGCTTCAGTAGGAAGAATCTAAAAAGGAAGACTGCAGCATTAAATCCCTGATTTAGCTTTAAAGGACTTTTCCCACTACTGTATTAGGGAGCTGTCAGTGTACTCTTAAACTGACAAAAAATTACCGTATATCAGCATGAAACTTGCCAATCCTTACCCTGCCTCTACTGCTTCTGTTTCCAGATGGTGCCAATTTTAATGTAATGGCTTACAATAGGCTTCTTCTGATGTGTTTACTTGTTTGACTCCCCAAATTAGCTAACTGCACAGGAATTCCCAGCAGTTTCTCCATACAAGTACTCGCAAGACCCAACACAACTAGCTTTTAAGATCAGCCAAGGTCAGTTAAATGCTGCCAACCTCTAAGGCTATTGCTACTCAAAAGTTGGAGTTCCACTGGCAAAAAAAATTTTTTGCAATGCAATCCCTTTTTCACCATCCAAGAGCCACTAGTTTGTTTTTTGTGCCTGGGACTCACTGTTAACTCCTAGCATATTGCCTGGACTAGTCCCTGCAGTTTTCCTGGCAAGATTTCAAAAGTGATTTGCCATTGTCTGCTTCATAGTGCTGAGAGAGAGAGAGAGAGACTGGTCCAAAGTTACCCAGCTGCATTTGTGCTTAAAGCAGAACTAGAACTCACAGTCTCCTGATTTCTAGTGCAGTGCCTTAATCATTACTCCAAATTGGCTCTCCACTAGTTCTTTACAAACTTAAGTAAATACTACAACAAGTATCTTAGTTTCAACGGGTAATAGTTCTCATACATATTTAAATATTTCTAATTTTGACACAATCTTTAAAAAGATAGTGATTGTACACTGACTTAATAAGTGTGCAGAAACAGGCCTCTTTTCTCACTTTTCTCACTTTATAAACAGGAAATTAGTTTAATATAATATAAATATACTTTTGGAAGGTAAATGGGTTTGTTTTGAAGACATAGTCCTTTATTCAAGTATTCACATGTATCTACATGTTAATTGCTAATATTTAAGTTCACTGCTTATCTTACATTTTATTTTTAACAAGAGTTTAGGTTTTAATACATGTGCATTTTATTCTAGAAATGTTCAAATAAAGTCAAAGAACATTACCTGTTAAATTTGTTGTTAATTACCATACTTGACTATAATAAATATTACATTTTTTTCTGATTTTTTTCCAACTAGTATGCAAATGAAAAGAAGGTTGTTTCTATCTTTATTCAGTAATATGTAGTTTTAAAGTCTATTCATATTACTTGAAAATGAATCAGTGGATTTATTCCAGAGAAGACTAGATAGGACAGTAAGTAACAGATAACACTGCATTTTATTTTCATCTGTGATATAAAAAGATAACAATCACAGGGCTAGGAAACATAACAAATGTAACTCGGTATATAATCCACACACATATTTATGATATTATTCTACAAATAAACCTGCACAATGTTGCATTCTGTTTAACTATATAAATCAACTCTACTTGTGAATTCACAATGTGTCTTGCAAGGCATCAAAGCTGTTATGAAATAAATTAAATGCCCACAGCAAAATCAAATGTACAAATGATATTCATCACTTTCTGTTGCCAATGCAATATAACTGAGGACATATTAGGCAAACACTCAAAATGATTTGGACAACTGTTCCTATATAATATTGATAGAAACTAGCTACAGCTGAATGAAAGCTGAAACTAAAACTATAGCAATTTATACAATGTAATTAATAGAAAGCAAAAAAAAAGTGAGCTGTTATCATTAGAAATGAATTCTATCCAAAATATTTCACTTCTTCTGTTCTTAACATACTCCTAAGAATCTCACACAGCATTACAAATTTGAATTATAGAATCATGGGACTGGAAACGACCTTGGAGGTTTCTAGTCCAGCCCCCGTGCCCAAGGAGATCTCATACCATCCTGGACATATGAAAGAGGTCTCCGGAACAAGATGGAGAGCCAAGGCACTGCTCTTCCACTCTGGTGCCAGGATCATCAAAGAACCTCCCTTAAGAAGTTAGTCTGACCTCTTCTTGACTCTCATATGAAAGCTTTTAAAGATCAGACATTTCCAAATGATTTGGGGAGAGGGTGGAGGGGAGGGGGAGCCACTGTTGCTATTGCTATTTGGATGCCATTAGATTTCCAACTTACAAATGAAATATAAAGTTAAGGATATGGCGTATGATTGAAATTTTTGAGTATCTTTACAGGGAGTAAAAAATGCAAAAACTGCTAAGGGCAATCATATGCTAAATTAATAAAGATGTCTTCAAATCAAGCTTCTGTAAGATATTTCCAGCAGTGGATATAGAAGTGGTTTGCCCTTTTCTTCTTTTGGGATTTTTAAAATGTCTTAATCAAGTCCACAGCACGTTAAGTCATAAATAAAGCATGTTAAATAAAAGGAGGTGGGATGGGAGAGGGAAAACTGATCTGAAATTGACGTCTTAAAAGCCTTACATCATGAAATCCAAGATTGCATATTGGAGAAGACATAGAATTAAATGGATTGCAATTTCCAATAAATGTTATGTAGGTTTCCATATTAATTTCCATATTACATTTAAGATTGCTGAAACAGAAAAAAAAGACGCAAAATTGCTGATTGACCTATTTTTAAAATGTAAATTCAGGTGTTATTCAGATTCACAAAGCCAGAAAGGTCCTGCAAATGATTGCCAAGTTTATGAAGCAATGTGAATAATATGAATAAATGTTTCAGGGTACATAACTTTTCATTTCCAACCTCTGCTTATAAAATATTCATTGGTTAAGCATCTTCTACTGTACTTGTGGTATTGAAATAAAAAGAAAAGTATTTATAGTTAATGCTACTTGTGTTTTTTTTTTTATTTTCCTCAAGATAATAGGAGGCAATAAGTTTCAAGTTTAAGTTTTTATATGCAGATTTGCTGATAATAGATTGACACAATTATAAGAAAAAGCACACAAGAGAAACACTTGCCTAATTGTTGAGAAAAAACAGTTATAAAAACAGTTACAAATAATTATTCAACGACAGACTCTTTTGTTATTAGTCTTATTTTACCATTAGCAAAAAATATTTGTAAATTACATGTTGCTGACAATAAGGACCTAAATGCCACAACTTTCTCACATGTGGTTCCATTAATATCTCCAAAAGAAAGGCAAGGAAACATGAGTAATAAAATGTGCACACAATGATCTTGTGGTGAAACTATTCCTCTGTTCTGTGTGATATCATTAAAATACACAGAATGCATTTATTTAATATGCATCGCATTCTAGGTCATCATTAAGAGCAAGCTACAACATCATTCTATTTGTTCATTTATTTATCAAATTTCTACACGTCTCATCCGTTTCATCTAAGTGACTTTTTATCAACAACATAGTGAAAGAATTTTAAACATGACTAAAAGCACAGTTAAAATAAAGTTAATATAAAGTTAAATTTTACAAGTCAAAAGTGACAAAGTTGAAAACTTCATAAGGCTAAAAGGTTAACAGGATGGAAAGAGTGCCCTTGAGCCACCAGCCATCCCCAAGGCTGTAGAACACTCTTAAGCCACCATGTTAATTGGCAAAGTCAGTCTTAATAGCCTTCTGGAAAACCAGAAGAGTGGGGGGCTTGCCTCACTTTTGGGAGTAAGATATTCTAAGTGTGGGAGCAACCACAGAGAAAGCCCTCTTCTTAGAGCCTGCCATTTGGAATTATTTAACCCATGGGATTTGTAGCATGCCCTCCCTGCTTGAGCAGGTGGGATAGGTGTATATAATTGGGATGAGATGGCTCCTCAGAATTGTTGTAGTTTTTCACTAAATGCTTCACAATTTTGTGAGGAGGCACATGGTTAGGTTCAGCTGCAATTGCTTTCTTTTTTTTTCTGTGTAAGTTCCTACCTTTACCTTCCTATTTCACCTTGCCTTCTAGGAGATTACTATCTTGATATAGTAGGTGCGTTCAATAGTTCCTTTAATATCACCACTAATAGGAACAGGAACATCTGGTAGGATTATCCTTGCTGGCAAAGTCAAAGAGAGTAGGGGGAGGCGAAGAGTAATGCAACAGTGCAGGTGATGCAGCAATTAATGTAGTACAGGTGTGGCTCTGAAAGTAGAATGGAAACAATCCATTTGGAAAAAGAAAAGAATCTCGCTGGGGGAAAAGATATTGAAAAAGCACTTCTGTGCTGTTGCCACAAAAAATATACAGCCAAAACATTTAGGGAAGTTTGGGTGACCGACCCCCACTCCCAAGTTCAAAAGTTCCTCCTCTAGATACTAGAGAAGAGTACTGAATTGATGAATAAATCTGAGATGATTTCCCTAATCTCTAGCCACACTGACACCGAACAGCACCAATTCAATTGGAACAATGCAAGAATCATCAGCCACACTACCATCTGCCATACTCACAAGTTTAGAAGCTTGGCACTCCACATGCAATTCCATCAACAGACACATCAATCTACGACCATCTTATGAACCCCTGAGAATTCAAATCAACTGCACAACCAACCAGTGACAGCACTGACCTTCAATCAACCCACACAACCCCACCAACCAGCACTTCCCAATGACCCTCACATGATGTGACCTCCCCATCACAAGACCTCCCCATCACCTGACATGACCCACACTGGACCCCTCACAAGATCCATCACAAGACCCATGACCTAATGTGACCCTGACCTGATGTGACCTCACAATCACAAGATCTACTGACCACACAAAACCCTTATAAGCAGAGGAACACCGACATCCCTTAAATTCTGCTGAAGATGTTACCTAGCCTGGTAATGAAATGTTTGGAAACCAACCCACAAGCTTGGAGAATGAACTTCCACCTTCATCATACACCCAAGCTACAGATATTTGCCGCTATTGCAATTCTTCAACTTTATTACAACCAAAGGCTAGCATAGAATACAATATAAAAAGTAAAGAAATTGTATGAAGAAGAGAAGATATGACGAGAGTGACATAGTAAGTACTAAAATCCAAAACAATACAAAGTCACAGGTATAAAAATATATCATTTTAGCCGTTGTCTACCCATTGCAGGATGAAGGCCTTTTCTGCATGTTTCCAACCAATATGGTCCTGAGTTTTCTTTTGCCAATTGGGCCTGCAATACTCACTGATGTTGTCAATCCATCTTGTTTTAGGTCTCCGTAGACCAGGGCTGTCAAACTCACTGGCTGGGTGCATCATATGCTGGCCACATCCATGCTTGGTTTAGCAAAGGAGAAAAAAGTTGTGATAAGTCATGTGATGCTGCCATGATGATGTGAGTTTGACACCCCTGCCATAGCTAATTTACTATATGAAAAATATTTGGTTGCCATTTTGGAGGAACCCACATCTTTCTGATCATTGTGCTGCCACACATAATTTTGCCACTTTCTAGTTATGGGGGAACTCTTGTCAGACAATAGGCAAGATGTATAGAAATTCCTGGGAAGATTAGCAGCAGTATTTCATAAACAAGTAGCACTCGCTCCATTGTTCCTATCCATCATTCTAGACACCATTATTCTGGATAGGAGATTTTTAGCACCACACAAAACAGGCACCTCAGCTTCCTCTTCCATCCCTGAGTAAACCAATCTGATGAGGTATAAAGGCAAATTTTAGAAGGTTCCTAGTCCTCTGATAATTTACAAACTGTTTGGATCAATTTGATGTTCCACATACTAAGCATTCTTATGAAAAGACACCTCTAGCAAAACACAGTTGTCCCTTAAACCCAATGTAGTTTGAATGTTAAATCTACAATGTGATACTTATGTTTAAGACAGCATTAAATAAGATTATATTGAAATCCCCTTTGGGTTTTTTTTCCCCAAATCAACCTATTTAAGAGTGAATTATCTTTGTAAGATAACAAATCCCCAAGAAGATGGGAAATATCCAAATTCTATTAATGCTTGTTCTACTTTAAAAAAATAGGTAACATAATGGCTGTTTGTCAATTCTGCTTTAATGTTTCCATTCCCCCAGCCAAAAGCAAAGTAATTTAAAATCTGAAAATACACTCTATTTGCTTATTGAGTTTTACCATGTGAGTCTCTGGTAATTAAAAGGCTGCTTGTTTTTGGTCTAATAGCTGTGCCTCTGATAGCTGCATGACAAGTAAAACTTCAACAGGAATTGTTTTGACAAAATCTATTTGAATATTCATCTTTTAAAAGGCACAGACTCTTCCAGATGAAAATAAAAACACTGCAGTCCTGTTTGCAAATTGCTACATTGACATGCATTACTATATTATGCAATATGCAAAATGCTACATAACAAGAATTTAAAATGAAACAGGAATTGTGTTAACTAGTGCCAGGTGAATTCTAGAATTTTAACTTGCTAGCAATCTATGCTTTGTTTTGGAAATCCTTCTGTATGTGAAGAGATTAACCACCACAAAACCTGAATATGGTGTGTTACTATATTATATTACAGCCTTTGTGTTCCACTCCTAAACTTTTACACCCTCATTTCAATAGACAGATGGTGGAATTAACACTAGTGAGTCTCATGTTCTTTCCAATTTGCTGTCTGTACTATTCACTACTTGTACTGAAGAAAATATGGCAAACAGCTGGACTTATTGAAGAGGTATTATCATTGCTAAAGTTCCTTGAGACTATAGGTTACTGGCTAAAGTCATGTGCTTTTCATTAGCACAGAGCAGACACAAATCAAAGCTCGGAAAATGGCATATTTCCATACCATTACTCATCATTGTTTAAACAGTGAATTTGTATGAGGGAACAATAGCCCTCTCATAAACCTCAATAATTTCCATCTGTGCTGGTATTTTTCTTTGCCACATGTGTTAGTTTCCACATCAGTGCAAAACTACAAAAGCACAGGGTAAAAGTTGATCTAACAGATTTTGTTTTTTAAAAAACAACAACCTTGATTTATTAAGGTAAGAGTGAAAAAACTGCGACCCCGTGATTCTGTCTGCAGCAACCCTGTCTGCGGACGCTATAGGTGTGGCCCCCCATAGAGCCTCTTACCACTTTTTAGTGGGAAACATAAGAACTATGTAATGTTGGAAATTAAAACCCACCTCTCTCCTAGAAAAATGAAATATTTTAGGATATACTAAAAGGGCAGAATATTATTTTTCCCTGGATGAGAAAAGGAGAAACATGTTTTTAAAGACAAAGCAGCTTCCTGCAAACCCCCCCCCTTCAGCTCCAGGGTGATGGGATTAAGACATCAGGACATGATAGAATTAGCCCTCTACCAATCTCACCACATGGCACCTGGGAAGATTACATCACCCAGCAAGATTCAACCAAGCTACCCCTGCATGGCCCCACGGGAGTCTGACAATCAATCAGGATATTCTTCCTGTGCCCCAGGAAGTTCAAAGCCAGAGGGGGTATAAAACCAAGGGACTCTCAGCATCTCTTCCCTTTTTTCTTCACCCAAGAGCTCCAAGGCATGTGATCCTATTCATCAAAACCATGTGGTCCTGCTGTCCACCATTAAACCATCTTTCCAAGTAGTCACCATGTTTCCAGTGTCTTTTTCCCCACTTGGAACAGAACCCAGAAGGATATTTCTTCCAACAATTGTACTTGGTGTCCAAAATTAGATGCTGATTTTTTTTTCTGTCTTTCATGGAATACTACAGAAAATTGACCCTTATGGTGGCCATGCTAGATAAAAATTTGTTTAAAGTGAATTGTGTAGGAGCGAAAAGGATTCTGGTTGGAAGATCTCCGAAGAAATCAGTTTCTCAAATGCAGAACAGCATTTTGGGTACTATTGTAGATTTGTTTGGTTTTATTTCTTCTTTTATGAAACAAGTTTTTTTTTAAGTAAATCTCTGCCTGAGAAGACAAATGGAAGAATAGATGGATAGTTTTATTTTAGGCAGAGTAACTGTGATCTGTTTTCTCCATGTAATAAAATAATGGGCCATTCACACTTCTTTTGTACAGGTTATTGGTGGGTTAGTTTATCACATATTCGCAGGCAGCGGCTGACAATTTATTGGAAGTCAAACATTATCACAGCTAGAAAATCTCCACCTTCCACAATGGTTCAAATACCTACTTGACAGCTTCTGGCCAAATAAAATTCAGCTGTCTTTTTAAGCCTGACAAGTTGTATTTTTTAATCACCGTGCACCTGGTTATCAGCAATAAGCTCTTGTAACAGAAAACACTGCCCTAGGGAACAGATGCCATGTTGAATAAGAGTTTTTCTATGCTTTAAAATAGGTTGTAATGTTTCTTCCGAGATATTTACATACATTCTATCTAGGGATAGCTTGAAATATATTTTTTGTTTGTTTGCTTGCTTGACATGGACACTGCATGATTCCAATTGAATCTGAATGGTTTACAAAATAAAAATAAACAACTGTTTACAATATAAATAAAAAACAATGTACAAGATGTAAATCTAGCCGATAATATTCATATACACTACAAAGAGCTCCAGCTACCAAGCCTTAAGCCTGAGATAACAGTCAAGTCTTTAAAACCCTCCCTCATCTTACATGAAAAGAGACATCTATACTGCATTTGTAAAATAAATGCTTCTTCTAGGCAGCTGTCGTGTGATCTATACTTCATTTTCAACTTTCCTTGGGTTTAGGAGCATTATGGGTATGGCATTGCCAGAATGATTTAGGATAAGATGGTCCAATGGCAATCAATTGAAAAGTAAGGGGCAGAGTTCCACGGACCTATGATTGTCTGCATGCAAGGCTCATGCTCTATGGTTGAGCATCTGTCTTCCGCATCAAAGCTATGACATCTCTAAAGAAGACTGAGAAAGCTTCTTGTTGGAGAAGCCTAGAATATTCATTTTAGTCAATATGGAGATCAGAAGTCAGCTTCTTTTCTGACCTGGGCACCATCAATTAATCTTCTGCAATAGCCTAGCCTCACCCCCACCCCCAAAATATATCCAAAATCTTGTAAGATTCCCAAATCGCAAGGTTTTCAATCTTTTTGTTCTTGAAATCCTTTGAAACTTCATAAAAAAAGGCCAGGAGCTGGTAAAACTTTTGCAACTTTTGTGAATGCTGTTTTTATGTAATTATTTGAACTTAGTCTGACAAACCAGTGGAGAGCTTAGTTCTACAGATGGGTTAAAGAAATCAATGGACTGATTTGACATAAAGCAGTGTCTTATACTTATGAGCAGTAGTTACTAGGACTTTGGTCTCGTTTAGTTACATCAGCTCTCTCTATTTAGTATCCTCTGGGTGTTTTTTCTATCCTCCTCAGCCAGCACAAATACCAGGTTGTTTGCTTGGGTGATAAAAACTTTAATCCAAACCCATGTAGAGACAGGTTTGAAAAATGTGTCTGACAAGGACTATTAGGGATGCTAGCTAATAATTGGCAATCTGACTCAATATTTACAGCATACACAGTTATAAATGCGTCCTTTTCTAATGGAAAGTCTGTCAATCTATTTACCAGGTAGACAGATGGACAGATAGATAAGGCAGATAAGATTAGACTCAACAATTATGAAAGAAAACACTAGGCAAAATTACAAATATGAATGGAGTATATTTAAAGTCCTTATTGTGCTATGAATGCTGTTGGTGGGGGGGGATGGCTGAAAATGGAAGATTTGGCAAAGAATTTAAAAATGCCAAATGAAGTTACAGCATCATCAGGTTCACTGATTCTATCTTCAACGTTTCATGTACTTCGGTGTCAAATATGGCCATCTCAGAAATCAATAGAGGCCTGGTTTTTTTCTAAAGCTGAGGCCCAAATCATAATAAAAATGACAACACTTTAAACACAGTGTCCCAAATTATGTGCCAAAACGTCAGTATTCTTAAAAATAATTTAATCTTTAATCTGAGACATTCTTTAAACTTAAAGCTCAGGCTAGTAGGTTCTTTTGTCCCCATTCCATTTCTCTAAATGGAATCCAGTTGATAATAAAATAATAAAAATGTAAAGTTACAGGTGCCTTTGGACAAAGAGATTCCCCTATAATATCCACCACAATCCCAAATCCCAACAATGGTCACTCACCTCCCATTTGTTCCACTTAGAAGGTGAAGGTTTCTTAACCCTCTGGGGAAGATTAACTTCATTGCTCCCTCGAGCACCTGCCTGGCTCTCCGTTGTCTGTTTCCGCTGTACCGTTACTGATTTCATGTTCCTCCCTGCTCTTGCATGCTTATTATTAGCCAGCTTTTTACTCCAGTGAAGCACTGCCTGTCTCATCCTCCTCCTGTAGCTCTCATTCAGACTTCATAACCAATCGCTGCTCTTTCTTTATCCACGCTTCTAGCTGTGATTTATAGTCAGCAAGAAAAGTAAAATATAGCGTTCATCAAGGCGGACACAAAAGAAACATCACTTCCCTCTTTCCAGCACGCAAAATTCCTATAATTTTTTTTTCCTGGGAAATAAAACTTTCTGGATTCTGGGAAATTTGTCAGGGGATTTATTTATTTAGCATATGGCAAATACATGGACTTACAGTGGTTCAAATGTTAATGTCCAGTCCACCCAGCCATTCAAGGACAGGGTGTTCTATGTTGAAAAAATCAGACATTGGGCTCGTGTAAGTTCTTGATGAGCATTCGAACACAGTGTGATGGATGTTTATTTATTTATTTATTTGAGGAGCACCACAGTCACACTGAAGGGTAGAGACAAGACCCCGCTTAAACAAGGAGTCTTGGCAGACACCATGTTGGGTACGGATCCTGTTCAGGATTCAGGAAGGTCAAAACCTGGCACCTTTTGTGTAGGGTCAACTACGTAACTGCCTGTATCTGGGCATTCAGCAGCCCATTTGGCTTTCCACTGTGTGCTGATGTCAAAGTTGTTAAATGGTAACTAATTAGATATCAGTGAAAAAAGATGTGAACTATTTTAAAGAAATGTAGTTTTCCATCAGGATAAAAGCAAGCTTTCCTTTGGCTTGAATTAGAATAGCCATTCCATTAAAGTTCTAATAAGCGTGTATGTGCACAGTAATACATAATTGTTCTAATTGCACTGCTACACCAAATTAAAAATGAAATCTAAGTATTAGTTATTATCATATACTTTCAGAGTTTTGGACATTTTGAGAAAGCACTAGAGGATATTTAAGACCATAGTTATCCACTTTTTATTTTTTACTTATATGCTCAATTTTCCTAGCCAGCCATCTCAGACAAATGACTCTGAGCAGGAACAATTATAAAATAAATTAAAATCAGTACAAGCACCAATAAGTATTGTAAGTATTTGGCAGCCAAGTATTTATTTTTTAGTTAATACACTATTTTACAACCTAGCATGAACAAAATTAAAATGTCTTCAAATCTTCTATATGCAAGACCAACCTTGAAATTTTAAAATATTGTTCTTATATATTCTTGCACTATACTTCACTTCCAGTTGAACAATAGAACTTCTTGATAGGAACAGTTCGACAACTGAATCAATTGCCTAGTGGGTGGCCAAAAATCAGACTAGCAACCTTCAGACCAATAAATCTTATTGAAAAGCATGTACTTGTGTGAACTGAAATGAAATTTAACAACTTATATGTATTAAACACTCATTGGTTAAACAAATGTCATAAACCTTTTAATGTATTTAAATTAGGCAACCTCTCCTTTGATTGTGCTGGTAAAAAAAAATTATTGTTTACTCATTTGAAATCAGTAATGGAACATCTTGGAAGTCGTAGCGCTTTGATATTACCTTGCCCTTTTTTTAATCTTGATGTCAAATTTGTGCCAGTTAATTCTTTTGAGAACATCTGTCCCGTTAATCCTACTAGAATCCAAAGGGTATTGCTGTTAAACAATGGCATATATTACATTAGAGGAAGAATATGTGAAGGCACCTTTAATCTTGGATGTGAAGTTATTAGGGCCTGTGATAGTGCTGTTGGTGTAAATGATGAGTTTCTTGTTGCTTGTTGGAGATCTTAAGACAGAAATGTTTAACAGCTATCTCTTGTCTCTGCATCCAACAAAATGGTAGGTAGTCTATATAGCCTACAGATCCACTTTAAGCAGTATTATTTCCTGTCTCTCTTTGTCCTTTCCTCTTCAAACAATAGTGTCACTTCTTTATTTACTACCCGTCTTTCCCACTATGATAGTTGGACAAATTGGTCTCTTCCTTTGCTTCATTTTATTAACCTTACAACCTGAGTTAATTAATCTTAACCACCCTGACTCATGGGCTAGTTGGTTTCTTTTTCTCACACTAGCACCTTCCTTCCAATGTGCTGGATTACAACTGACATACTTGTGCTTTTCTTGGTGCCAAAGAAAAGATGGCTTGTTATTGTTCTCCTTTGGGATATCTTACAGCCCTGATATTTTCTAGTGGTCTCCTGCCACGTCCTGCCACTGCTTAGATTCCAGGCCCAGGCAAAGTTAGCCAGATGCTCCACCTGCTGAGACAATGATTATGTTTTCTTATAAATTTAGCTGTACTTATTATTTAAAATTTATTTGCTTTTATCAGAGGTTTAGAGAGATGGTGGGAAATTGTTATATGCAAAGACCATTCTTCTCAAGCAAATGCCTTCAAGGTATACTGAGTGTGTAACTGGCTAGAATGAGAAATGAGGTCCAGCGGACATTAGGCTGAATAAAATAGACTGTTAAATAGATAAACTCCAACTGGCCACAGCTGTCCTGGAGACATTTTGGTTTCTATCTGAAAATGTCAGGTGCTGTACACAAATCTTTCTAGACACAAAGTGTATTAATCTACAATTCAGGTATAATCTTCCTTACAAAAAGCAGTGCTAAAAATAGCATTGTGTGGTGATTAAGGCATTAGTCTAAGTGTAGAGAGACTGCCATGTTCATGTCTATCATTTGTCAGGGAAGCATACTGGGTGACTTTGGCCCAATCACACTATTTCAGCTAAAGATACTTCACAGTTTTCTTCTTGTGGCAAAAAAATGGAAACAGGGAGTGCAATATATGTTATGAATTCCTGAAGGATGGTACTAACAAACAACAAGCATAATAAAGTTTCCTTTTCAAGAGAAAGAAAGCTAAAGTTAATGACTATAACTAGTTACTTGAATGTCCAATATATTTTTAATAAAGGCTCTAATCACCTTCAATCTATTTTTACTGCACTACACAGTGTACAGCAATTAATTAATGTAGATAGATTGGATTTGTGCAAACATACAAAATGGCTACTGGCTAGTGCATGTCATGCAAGCTCAGCTCCAGATATAATTTATCTTCTGAGGAAAAAAGCTGAAACTAGCATACACATACCTCTTCCTGTTGTGGCTACAAGAAAACAAGATCTGTTTATTTGGTTTCCAGAAACTTCACTGACAGCAGCATGTTTCTGGGGTGGCTGACAAAATGGCTGAGTGAGTGGATGGATCTTTATAGGGTTCTGGGGGTTTTTGAGATGCTCCAGGGGGTTGTGCAACATAGTGAGCCTTGTGTCTTTTACTATTTCAATGGTGGTGGGTTAATCCTATTATGTCCTAAAAGTCATGTCCTATCCTTAGAATTTGGGTGAGGAAATGTAAATTGTAATCCCATCAGGTTTATGAATAGATTGACCCAATCTTTCTGAATGGATACAAAATTTGCATTCCTAAAGGTCAGTCTCTTCAAGCTTCTTACTTTGAAGCTGTTTTCCTATGGCAGGAAGACTGGGGCTGTTCTCTGCCTTTGTTAAAAAATTTCTCTACTTCTCCTTTGGGGAAATATTCTATCCTGCCTCTTTTTAAGAATAAAGAATATTTTAATCTGTGGAGTGGGGGGGGGGGATTCCTACAGGACTCAATGTTTGCAGCATTGATTTAAAAACTGAAAGTTGATAAACGTATTTTTAAAGAACTGGGTGTATTTTCAATATGATTTGCTTTTTTAAAGAGTGAGTTCCTCAGGTTCTGTTATTTTACAAATGCAATTTGATGCTCACAAACTTCCGTTTTTACATTCCCACCAGAAATACTTAAAATTGTGTCTTCTTCCTTGATAGCGAAGGAGAGCTTTTACAAAAAGAGAAAAGGAAGAGAGTCAAGAGAAGTATCTCCCATTTATGTTTTGTTGACTAAAAACAAGAGGAATGCTTCCCAAACTGCAATGAACCTTAAACGTCAGTAGCGGATCTAAACTTATCAAGGAGAGCTCCAACTAGAAGGAAGGAGAAACAATTGACCAGTGGAAGGGCTTGCCTCCAAAAGTTGTGGGTGCCCCAACAATTGGAGGCTTTCAAAGAAAAGACGGGACAACATTTTCCAGGAATGGGACAGGATGTCCCTTCCAATTCTGTTATTCTGCTATTCGAGACCTGGGTCCAAACAACCCGCCTTGCCACGCTGCTTATCCTCTCTAATAAGAGATCTAGCAGCGAGGGACTGGAAAAGAGGCGGAGCTCACGAGTAGCGATTCCGCACGAGTTTCTCCGAACAGTTAAGAGTCCGTGGGTTCTTTTTTTTTTTCTTCCGTCTCACTTCCTATTGGTCGACGGAGAGCGCAGGGAGAACCGCCCCTTTGTGTCGATTGGCTGGGCCGGAGAGCAGGGTTCCCGGATGTTGAGACGTTACAGACGGGTATAAAGGGCTAGTAGAAGGCGGGAGAGGGTGCAGTTTTGAACTGGGGCCGTCGCGAAATAGTAGCGGCGGTAACCGAAGCTACGGAAAGTAGTCGTCTTCGATTGGCCTAAAACCCGATTCTCTTCGTTTCTCCTCCCGCGGGTGGGCAGACCTCGTCGGAAATGGTAAGATACGGCTAAAAGGAAGAATTGGGAAGCGCGAGGCGGGTGGGGGGGGTGCCCGGCTGAGCTGGCGGATTCTTCTCCCTCAAGGGCGCCCTTCAGAAGCGAGACAGCCGTTATGAGGACTTGTACGTGTCGATACTCCCAACAGAATTCAGGCTTGAAAGAACTGGTGGGGGGGAGCGGGAAGCAAAGAAAAGAGGGGCGCGGTCACGCGCACACGCGCGCGCGCAGGGTACACCCTACTGCGGTGGTCGAGCGGTTTATAGTTCTTGAGGCGCATGCGCTCACAGCCGGGCTAGGGAGGGCGGTGGGCGCATGCGCGGCGGGTGGGGGAATGGCTAGCGTGATTCCGCTCGATGCGCATGTCTGGTCTCCGCGCTGCCGAGGCTCTAGATTTAAAGTCCGAGAAGCAGCGGCGCGATTCGTATTTTGGGCCTTTGCAAGGGAAAAAAAGGGAAGCGGCGGAGGGAGGAAAGGCTATACGGTGTTGGTTAGGGGGCTAACGTTTCTCGTGCAAGTGATTTCCTTTCTTCCTCCCCAGGCTGGAGGAAAAGCTGGGAAGGACTCGGGAAAGACGAAAACCAAGACGGTATCCCGGTCACAGAGAGCCGGTTTACAGGTTGGTAGGCAAGTTCAGAGCATAGGGTATCCGTCTTTTGCAGGGTCGATCCACGTTGCGTTTTCTGGAAAAGGGAGGAAGTTAAAAACATTTCTTAATCCTTTTAGAGTTTTACCTAGTTGCTGGGGTGTTTTTTTTTTAAGCTACATAGATTTGAAACAAGTATTAGGTACCATTAAAAGATGAACAGTGATAAATATTGTCTTTTTAAGTGTTGAGCTTTTTTTTTCTTCCTTCTGTGTGTACAGTTTCCTGTTGGTCGTATTCACCGGCACCTGAAATCAAGGACAACAAGTCATGGCCGTGTGGGGGCTACAGCTGCTGTGTATAGTGCTGCTATCTTAGAGTACCTCACAGCTGAGGTGAGAGCTCGGTTGGGGTAAAAGCATTTTACATTATAGGACTTATAGGTTGTTGTATTTTATCTTTTATCTCAAGCACAGTAGCTGTATTTATTAGATTTCTTACTTACTGAATTTTTCTGTTCCAAAAGACAAGCTGTTGTTATCCTAGAGCAGCATACAAGCAGTATAAATCAATGCAAATAAAAGCAAATATTGTTCTAAGGATCCCTAAGCATTTTTTCTCTTAGCATAGCTGATACATCTTGAGGTAATAAATTCAGTGGAAAAGCAAATAATAATCCCAAATTGAAATACAAAAGGGGATTGAAAAACACAATATGGTATGTGAACTCCCAAAGTATGGAGCAGTAACTGAGCATAAACTCTTGATGTTGGCTATTAAAATCCAGATGTAGTTTGCCTACCAATTTACAAATTGAAATAGACACACAGTAAGCACTTGGGATTATGATCTATATATAGTTATATGATGTTGGCTAACACTGTCACTTTTGGACCTCACATTTTGGATTTCTGCCAAATTGTTCAGGATCAGCCATAGTTTGCAGAACCAAAACTTTAAATGTTTTGGTTATTCAAAACTTTAGTTTAAAAATACAAGATGGCAGCCCTAGCGTCTTCAACAGCTCGCACTGCAACACATTCTCTGGGCCTTCTGTTCCTGAGCTTCTGTTTCCTTCTGCAATCACTAATGTTGGCTTTTTCCATTGTTTACTACCCCAAATCACTGTTGTCCAAATCAAAGCCATAGTTGGTTTGTGTTTGTGTGCGCACATAGAACCCAAAACATGTTTTTCAATTTGGCATGCACTACCTGAAAATCACTGTTCCATAGGAACATTTGTATGCTATACTGTGGACTGATTTGCCTTATTAGCTCAAGGGGGAGTGTGCCACTCTCCAAGTTCCTTTCCAGAATTTCTGATACGTTCCAGGAGGATGGACTGTCAAGACATCATTTGTGAGGACCAGCTTCCTTAACCTCTCCATAGGTCATTGTATCCTCAATGAAGGCACGGTTGTTTGGCACTTTAAATGGGATGCTTTGCAATTAGCAATTTGTCTTGTTTTCATCTCCATAGGTTCTTGAGCTGGCAGGGAACGCATCTAAAGATTTGAAGGTAAAGCGAATTACTCCTCGTCATTTGCAGCTTGCAATAAGAGGTGATGAAGAACTGGATTCATTGATCAAAGCAACAATTGCTGGTGGAGGTATGTGGTAATTTTACTATTCTGTGGCATCTAGTTGGTGATGCTTTAACCTAATGATTCTGTGCTTCTGTCACCTGACTTGAATAAATATTTCCTTTTTTTTTTCTTTTCAGGTGTAATTCCACATATTCATAAATCTCTCATTGGGAAAAAAGGTCAACAAAAAACAGTTTAAAGGATTACTTATTAGAACTTTCAAAAAGCTATGTTGTCCATTGTTAGTGGATTTCCAGTGGACTTCATCTGTGAAATACAATTTTGCCTTTCTTTAATCTTGAAGATGGAGCCCATCAAGCTTTCTAACCAAAATTCTGCATTGAAGTCTTAATCTTATTTAAGTGTTACATGGCTTCAGAGAAGCTATTGTCTGTAGTGGTTCTTGACTGTTTTAGATATGTTGGATTTTAATGGGATTCTTGACATTGTTGCTAATCTGAAATTTTTAATGCATTGGGTACATTCAATTATACTATAACATTTAAAACAGATTTGGATATTAGCATTGCTAATTAAATGAAATTATAAAAACTTGAATTATAAAGCTTTGTCAATCTCTTGTTAAGAACAAAAAGTTCCAAAAGAGAAACAAAAACAGCATTGTTTATGTCTTTGTACAGAACCTTAAGTCTGGTGAAGGAGTTAAATGAATGGATTACTTTAAGGCAGTATGTTTGAACCATTTTTACGTTGCTGGAAATGTGTATGATTAGTTAGGTCAAGTTCTTGAAAAGTACTTTACAGTAAGCTCATGTATTTATATTGTTTGTTTGACTATTTGGTCCCCATTTCATGGAAACTGCTGATTTTACTGAGTGCTAACGTGCATGCACTGTGCTAGCACACGTATAGATTAAAACCCTTGCAAAAACTGTTTCAAAACCAATCACTGCCAAAGGAATCACATTAAGCCATATGACTTGTATGGCTTTGGTTTAATGTGTAAAGCTAAGCATTGTGACTTGTATGCCACATCTGACCTGGGGTACTGTTCATGCTGTGCCTTCTAATGTTCTAATCTTCACTACTTGCAGCTGCATTGCTTCAGCTACCAGTTAAAATAAGCATTGTTTAGATAATTCCATACAGTTCCCTACAGTTCCCGGTATACTAAAATTGAAATCTTCAATTGAACTTAATATACTCTGTATAAGACTCTCCTCTCCCTTTCTTCACTCACCTAAAAATACATGCCTTAGAATGTATCATTTCAAAAAAACTGACATTTCGTTACTTGTGTCCTGAGTTTCCTGGGAAGAGGGACTATATTACTTGAATTTACTGTATTTCTGCCTTGTCAATCCTGTATGTCATAATAGATTGTTAATTTGTTTACAGAAAAATGTACATTCTAAGTTTATTAAATTAAAACCAAATCATAAATCTTAAGTATTTCTGTAGAGCATCAATTAGTTGATTGTTGTTGCTAAGATTTTTAACCATGATGGTTGTATTGACCCCCAATTAATGAATTGGAAAAATAAACAGGCATTACTTTACTTACCTGTTCTAGTGGCCATCTATAATGTACAAATAAAGTTACTGAAAAATACTTTTGTGATGCTTACTTGAGAAAGAAGCAAACAGCTTTGATTTCAGCGTAATGTGGGAAAGCGCCGAGTTGCATGCAGTGAGCCATAGGTGTTGTACTTCCAGACATGGCTTTTAATGCCAACTGCCTTGCCAAAAGGGGATGTATTAGCCACGTTAATTTTGTCTTTGGGTAAAGGGAGTTGGTCATAACAGCAGATAATTTAAGTGGACTATGATTCCCGAAACACTATGAAGAATTATTGATAATAAACTGCATGAAGTGATAAAGTCTGCTTTTTACTGCCAAAGCTGCTCTCTGGTATCTGCTATCTTGTTTCAAGCATCTGGAACAGTTTTGGAGATACTTACGGAAAGGTGAAAAATAAAGTTCGGGTAGTAGCGCCCTCTTAATACTGCTAGTAAAACCAAATTCAAGGCCGCTTGCAAATACCTCAAGAGCAAAACGAATTGTAAAAACGACAAAAGCCTGTCAGCCTCCTTAAGAATAAGCCAAGACTGACCGAATAGAAATACAATCTTACAAAACCTTTTAAAAGCGGCCTTGGTTAAAACTCCTCAGGCCTGACTGGCGGGCTATACCCGCGTGGGCGCTCGCGCGCTGCCGGCCATGGGCTCGGTGTGTGAAACCGACCGAGCAGCGCGCAAAACCGGCATTTTAATCCAGGTAGTCCCGGCGCGTGCGCAAAGGCAGCTCCGCTACCGGCTGCAGAGCTTCCCGGAAGCGAGAGGAGCAGTAGCGGCTCTGCTATTTGTCGGCACAGACGCTTCGGGGTGTCGGGTCGCGACGTTTGCTGGCACCGACCGGGCCCTGGCGAAGGGAGGACGATGTACCGGAGAAGCGCCGGCGGCAGCGGCCTAAAGTGACCCTTAAGGCCGTGCGAACGAAGAAGCCGCCGCCGAGTCAGCCCCGGCGCCCGGTTCCCTCGGCGCCCGTCCAGCTGGCCCCGCCGATCTGGCCCCGTCAGGCCCCTTTTCTCTGCGCTGCGGCGGGCGGAGGCGGCGGAAAGAAAAGCCCATGGAAGGGAACCGGGACGAGGCGGAAAAATGCATCGGAATCGCGCGAGAGGCCCTGGAAACGGGCAACCGAGAACGGGCGCTGCGCTTCCTCAATAAGGCCCAGAAGCTCTATCCGACGGAGACCGCCAAGGGTAAGCGCGGGTCGCCCTTAGGAGCCAGCCCGGCGCCCTTTCCTTGCCGGGCATCCCCGCCGCTTGAGACGTGTCAGTCTCGGTTAAGGATGGCCCCGAGGCCTCGCCCGCTCCTCCTCTTCCTGGGCGGCTTGGCCGGGGCTGGGATTGGGGTCTTTACCCCAGATGAGGGGGAGAGCGAGGAAGAGGCCGAAGCTTCATCGGTATCGGGGCTCTTAAACAAGAGAAGCTATCGTTTGTTGGCTAACCCACATTCAACCCCCTAAAAGCTGTAAAGTTAAACCATGGCTTCCTAAAAGCAACATTTTGGCTCGTCCTTGCAATACTGTAAGCCAAAATCGGACCGTATTGTGGTTTAATGAGGTATATAACCCCCGTTTTCTTACCGTTGCCACTCAGAGTGCATATAGAGAGTGCATATGGTCTGCTTATTTACCATCTGTTCTGAGAAAGGTTTGATCATTGAGGGTGGCAAGTGCATCTTTTTGAGAAACCTTTCCTGACAATACTAATACATTCAATAAATTATTTTAGTAGTGGCTAGAGTGACCTTGCGAGATCAGTCTCTAATAAGGCTTTGCAAGAGCTGCAGATTTTATTCCAGAACATTCTTTAGAGCAGTGATTGCTTAAAGCTCTTTAAAGCAACCGCATCTTTTCCCAGGATTTCATAATTGCTTTAAAGAGTTGTAGGCAAGTATTGTATTGTCTTTATGATCCCACGTGCTCCAAAGCACATTTTTGAAGCTAAATTCAAACAATTTCTATCCCAAAGAGAGAGACAGGCTGAGGCAGCTGTTTATCTTAGACTGCATAGTAAGTTCACATTTGAACTAGGTATTCCCTTGTCAAGAAAGTCTGTCATCATGTGATACTTTTTAATTTCCATAATGCTCATCATGGTATTCCTTTTTGATACAAGAAGTTACGAAAGAATAAGTTGTAGCAAAAAAAGTTAAGCCATAATAAAAATAAAGGGAGATGTCACTAAATCTAGTTTATATTAACACCCTTCAGTATACATTTCCATAACTTTCTTAAAATGCAAACAATTTTTTATTGTACTGTGGCCAGATACCATTTCAACACCCCCTTTTAAAGTCCTTCCCTTCCTGTCTACCCATTTACTCTTCTTTATAAATTTATATCCTAAATGTATTTGTATTCTTATATATGTATTTGTATACCTTATAATTGGTAGAATGCAGGCCCAAAGCTTATTGGCTTATAAAATAATCTTCAGTTTAAAGATCATAGCTTGCCTAAAGTAGTGTGAGCATACTTTGGGGGTTAAACTTGGCTTTGGTTGCAATTGTGGCATATTGGCCAAAATGTGCCAAAACTATCTTGGATAGTTGATAGTGATAATATCATTATCATGTTGATATTAGCAAGGAATGCTACATTAACAAGGACAAAATCCATAATAGCCTAACAAAGACAGTTAATTAGTTAATTAGTGGTATGGTGTGTTTTATGAGCCCATAAAATTTGTAAACCATAGTATTTATTATTAGATTTATATTGCACCTTTATTTTACATGACTCAAGGTGGTCTACATAATTGCTCCCACTTCCCAGCTTCTACTCTAGCATTTTAACCACTACAGCAAACAATTTAATGGATTAAATTAACTGTAGATAGCTATTTCATGTGAGCATAACTACAGGTGTAATGAAATGTGAAAACTCATCAGTTTCAGTGAACTATGTTTATGTGTAAAGTACTTTAGTGTTCTTGCAACATTTTGTATTTTCCACCCTCCTGTCAGGGGATGATGACTAGTCCTACAGCCTTGTAATAAGGGTTGGGCTGCTACCTGGTTGCAGAAGTTCGGGCGAACCTCTAGCTCTGATCTCTGGCTGGGCCACCTACCCGCCCTTGTGCTAAGCTATACCTAAACAACTCAACTTTCTCCCACCCACGCTGCCCAGGTGAACTCCGTGCCACCCCTGCTGTACTCACTGGAGCTGCTTTAATCCATCAGTTGCCTCCCTGTAGCTTCGTTTCAGCCCCAAAGCAGCGTGTGCGAGACCAGCGAACCACTTGCCAAAGCAAGTGCAGCCCACCTCTGCTTGCAGTAGCCTTTTTTGGTTTTAATTTTTACATAACTCACTATCCTCTGGTCCTCCACTCCCTTGGCCAATATGGTTTTGTTGACAAAATCTTAGAAATGTAGCCATGATTCCTTTAGATACAGTAAAGAGAAATCTGCACTTAAGGATGGCATTAAAATTGGTTAACTGTGTGTTTGGTAGAGGGGAATGGTAAAGGGTAGTGAAATTTAGGTATTCAAAGTTTCCATGAATGTGAGAAAAATGGTAAGTCGGACAGACTTACCATTCAACAAAATAGCCTAGGTTTTATGTATACATGTATTTTTCAATATTTCACCTTTGTTGGTCATGGAAAAGAAAAATAGAAAGCAGTGCAAATTTTCATGTGCTTGAAGCACATCTTCGGTAGCCCTAATGCTGGAAACTTTATTCTTTTAAAATAGTAACTGAAATGTTGAAGATATTGAATATGTTCAGTGCCACATTTTTCAGTGTGGTTGTAGAATTGCAATTTCCCATTTTTCTTTGCTGATGCTCCATCCTGTTTTCTACGTTCTTGGTTTGTTACTTATTTCTAATTTCCTATCTGCTGACCCTTCCCTATTGGCTTTCTATTCTTCAAGTCAGTTTCAAACTATTCCTAAAAATGTTTTGGAGAATAAGGCTGTAGGATATTGGCTGAATAGATGGAGTGCAGAAGTACAAAATATGAAAAAAAATATTTGTTTATTCAGTTACTGTATGCAACCACCCATCATAAATGCATGAATCTGGATGGGTAACAATGAATAAATCAAGATAAAACTTCACAACAAATAAATACTATATACATACAGCAATTGAGATAAAAATCCATCCAATACAACAAAACTATGGTACAGGCACATTATTTAAGAAGGCCCCAGGCTGGGTAGCAAAACCTCCTTCAAGGTCTTATGAAAGACCTGTAGGGTCAGGGCAAGTATACAGGGGAATGATATTCCAGAGGCCAGGTGACAAGGCAGAAAAGGCTCTCTTCTTGGTTCCCACTAATACTATCTAAGAAACCCAAACCATGCCTCTCCTGCTGGATCTAACAAGACTGGTCAATATAACTGAGGAGTGGTGGTGTTACAAGTGAACCATTCCCATGCCAAAGAATAGGTAGCAATTAACTCTTTGAATTTAATCTTCAAGCATAGTGGTAAGTCATTTAGCTGCATTGCAGTGGTTCAATTGGGAAATGACCAAGACATAATGAGCATGACACAGCATCCCAGTCTAGGAACAGGTACACCAGTAGCTGGGCAAAGTCCTTTCTAACCAGAGTTGTCACCTGCTTTTAAGCAGGAGCCATGAATCCAAGATAATGTCTTGTCATAGAACTCTAAATCTTGGGTCCCCAAGCCCCGGGTAGTGAACTGATCCCAACCGTGGCTTATTGGGAACCAGGCCCTGCAAGAGGTGGGCGAGCTTATGAAACTTCAATTGCACATGCATGGGAACTAGGTTGCGCCTGCGAAACCATCCTCTCCCTCTGTTGCCCCCACTGCTGATGCCGTTACATGGAACAACAAAGGTTGGGGACCACTGCTCTAAATTATAATTTATTAGACTTGTACAGTACTTCAGAATTGCTTCCTAAGAGGTGCTTGATAATACTTGGGAGTGCAAATAAACAGTCCTTTAAAGCAGTCATTTAGAGGCCTGCAATCCTTTAAAGAAGTCATATTTGAATTTGTTGAATTTGTGCAATAATACCAGTGATTTATCTTTAAATTCTTCTGTGGACTTGTGGATTGCAACATACTTGCAGCTTTACAAGGACTATCATTTTTACTGACAATATTTAAAAAGTAAAAACAGGCTTAGCTGAAAATTTGTTAAGGTGAACTCATAATTAAATGTCTACGTAATGTGTATTTTTTTTCAAGATATCCTCAAAATAACAACTATTATCAGAAAGTAGGCAGAGAAGCCTTTTTTAGCATTACTTGTCTCTAATGTCTAAATTAAAGCAGTTCACTTCACAGGCATGGCTAATATTAGCATGCTACAGATTCAAGGGTAAGACAAGCCCTGTTTAAAGGACCCATTCAAGTAAGATACCTGATGTGGAATACACTTGTTCTTTTCACTCATTTGATGCTGTGTAGTTAAAATAAAGCCTTATAGTTAAAAATTCCTGAACAAGCAGGTTACATTTGAATTTTCAAATGAACAAATTTGTTCAGGGGGTACTGTGGATGACTAAGTTATCTTTTGAAAGCATCTGTTTTAGCTTAATCTATAAGTTTTCTGTGATTCTCTTATTTTGATTCATGAGGGACTGTTTATTTTTCACAATGTTGCTTAACGCTGGTGGCTCTAAGCAACAACCGTAGTGCATATCTGCAGTAAACTGAAAGTGGATCTTTAAACTAGTTGTAAATGATCGTAGCGGAGTTTCAGAGAGAAATCCAATTGCCATTAGATACTTTACTTTTACACCTTTCTGTCTGATTATACAATGACGTTCTGCAAATAATAGTGCTGAACTGAATGTAACATAACATGTTATATTAGCTTTGAAATAAATCCATATAGGTTTTATGTTTACAAATATATTAGGATCAGATAAAATGACTGAAGGTGAAGAACTCTAGGTGAGGAAAAACATGATGATAGAAGCCTTGAATAGTTGGCAATTTCAGTTAATGAGTTCTTGTTTAAACAGCTGGTTTGCAATGTTATCTATGTACCGTATTTATTTCTTGGGGTTTATATACCACTGTGGCCTAGTTGCATTTCTGAATGACTTGATGAATGCTAATGGGATTTCAGAAATTCTTTTGGTATCACAAACGGGCTTAGTCTCAGTGATACTTTCAAGCTCATTTGATTTACATTTCTTCCTTTTTTTTGATGTTCTTGCTGTGGAAGGATGACTTATCTATTCTTTCTTGTACTCCGTTTTATCCTGAGGGCAAACCTTGAAATATAGGTCAATATAGACTTTAAGAAAATGTTATAACTTCAGCCAAACCCTAGCATAGTTCTAAAATATAACATTCAAACAAATGACTAAATTTGCAATTTCACAGCCAAGCAAGTTCACCAACTGGCAATTAAAGATGTGTATAATTGTTGAAACACATCAAAGGCATCGTAAGAGTAAAAAGGTTTATTACCATTTTCATTCTACTTTTGAATATATTGCTTGAAAATATATTATTCTGTGATTATAGTTTATGATCTTTTCTTGTCAAAGGGAAGGAAGAAAAATGAATACAATGTATTAAGAAAAAATGTGTATATTCCAGATACTGTTTTTATTCTCAAATTATTTGGAAATCTAAAAAATATTTGAGTTTAAAATAATGATTTCAATCCTGTTAATATGGCTTTTGCCTTCTGAGTTGTTGATTAACATACTACAGTAGCATTGTTGGAGATATCAACAACACTTCTTCCCTTAAAAATTGTAAGCTGCCCTGCTATATTTTTAGTAGTAGTTATATTGATAGACATTAGCAGGTAAGGATCAGCATTAAAACCGGCTAATGTTTTTTATCTCAAGCTGTTACTTGAAGCAGTGATTTATTTAAAACAGCAAGGTTTTCTTCCACTTATTATAAATGGATTATAAATGGAGTTGTTTTTTTCTGTCTCCATCCATACGTCATTTGAAGCCCTATAAGTTTAAAACATGGACTAAAGTTTATTCAGTCTAGTGTGCTCCAGTGGCGAAGGTGTTGAACTAGGTAGCAGCAAGCTCTAGTCCGCCATCCACCACAGAAGCTCACCGGATGTCTCTGGGCAAGTCACTCTCTCTTAGCTCAGTCCACCTTGCAGCTAGTCATTGTTTTCCAATTGTTTCTTCGGAGACTGTTTGAAGCTACAGTGGGGTTGAAAAAGTAGGGTTTGTGACCGGCCCTTGAACTTGAGGCTGTCACCTCATCCGCATGTTCTCATAGACACAACTGGAGGGCTTGGCAACTAGCAACATTTACAATAGTTGTGACATTCCACCATGATTTGCAACATTCCCTGCTGGCTTCCCACAAACAAAGTCGGTGCAGGAGCCAGCAGTAAGTCGCAAGTCATGGTCAGGTGACATTGCAATTAAGCATGGTGATTTACTTAAGAGCTGCCTCAGTTGTAAGTTGGTCATGGTCATGTGACATTTCAGTTGGCATTTCAGTTAACAACCACATCGTTTAGCGTTGGAGTTGCTGGTCCCAATTGAGGTCAGATAAGCGATGAGGACTAGCTTTTCTCTTTGTAGTGTTTTTCTTGCAATTTTTTTTTAATCAACTAAATGTTGATCCACTGGTTCTGCAGGAAATTGACCAACCATCTTATTGCCCAAGCTTGACATTGTGGGCTGAGAGAGACTGACTGGCCCCAAGTCACGCATCCAGCTTTCGTGCCTAAGGCAGGATTAGAACTCATGGTCTCTTGATATTTAGCCTGATACCTTAACCATACACCCAAGTGAGGACTACCTGTGTGAAGAAAAGTAAAAGACGACTGTTTGCCATCTTGAACTCTGGCATAAACTGGGTGGTATATTGGAATCAAATAAATAAGCAAACTAATAATTGCATATTGTGTGAAGGCATGAGTAAAAATATATGGGATGCCTTAGGTTAACAAAAAGAAATTCACCATGATGCTAAATGTATTTGATAAGCTGTTAATTGTATGATGTTCAGGGTAGGGCAATAGATTGTATCTTAATCTTTTTACTACAACAAGAAAGAGTTTCCAATTAATATATTTTAAATTGGGAATGTTAAGACTGTGACACTACAATTGCCAAATATTTCATTAGTTCAGATTCTTGTGTAGATAGTACTTCATTTTCAGATTGTATTGTGTTAACACCTAGATAGCAAGCATAGAAATGAGAATATTTCATTTAGTTTGTTAAATTTAAAAATTATATAACCGCATTAGCTACCCTACGGATATGTGGTTAAATTAAATAACTTCATTATCTCAAATTTCATTTCATATATGCATTGTTCATGTAATCATACATTTTTCACAAGTCTGTTAATGATAAAATAATACATTAATGTTAAAATAATACATTATAATTAAACTCCAGTTGTTACACAGATTTTTATAGTTAGCTTTGGTTTTCTTTTATTACCATCCTAATTTTAACTTGTAGTTACATGACAATTACCTTAAATGGTTTAACTATACACTTACTTATATGTGAAAAACGTCTCCAACATGGCCTCTCTCAGAATTTCTAGCTTGATGAATATGGGCAGCTTTTATATAAATTGCTTATATTTACTATGCTATTTTTTAAATTTTTCATTAATAAATTATCATATACCTCTTACAGTGATTTAAACTATATGAAATGACTGTGGAACCACTTAGGTATTAAATGTTACAAATAAATGTCTGCTAGATGATTGGCAGTGCCGACATTTATTGTAAGAGAAGAGGCTGATATTCTTTGTTGTTTCTTTTCAGAAAGAGTAAGCCTACAAATCTATACATGCTTACTCAGGGGATAGACTCATTGTACCCAGTGATAATTACTTTTGAGTAAACAAATATAGACTTGTGCTAGCAAAAGCAAGTACTATAATTAGATAAAAGTCAGATTTTTTTAAAAATGTATATCCCTATATTATTAAAGATTGGAGCATGAAACCCTTCTCAATTTATTTATAAATAATGTGCATTGTGTGTATGTGTGTGCATTTCTACATAAACACTTGACTTTTGTATCTTCTGTGAGAATTGGCATAAGTGATGGAAATAGTTGAATGTTACATTTCACTTTTTTTCTCTTTAGTGTTATTGGAGGCAATTATGAAGAATGGGAGTGCAGCTGGAAGTGGTACTCACTGTCGAAAACCAGCAAGTAAGAATGATAAAAGTAAAAGTAACAGCATGAAAGACAGCAGTGCATCTGCTGCAGGTGAAGTTGGCAAGACTTACACCAAGGAACAAATTGAAGGAGTACAAAGGTATATTGATTGCTCTATAACACTTCATTAATCTAAAAATTAAATTAAAAAAAATGTCTATAGGTGAATTAAAAGTACCTGATTTAGCACAAAAGTGTGCTTTAAACTGTTTCATTGTACACTAGCTACAAGTTTGTTCTGACCTTTTTTCAACAATTTTATAATGTTTCTTACAATGATGATTTTAATGTCAGAGCAACCCTGAATATCATGGTAGTAAGCAGAATGACGTTACCCAGTGACTTTCATAATGGAGTAGGAATTTTACCTTACATTTATCAGCTGCAATCTAACACTCTTTATTGCCACATCAACATTGGTTTGTCTTGTTTTTAAGTAGAAAATATTTTTAGAAGGATTTCAACAATATGTGGAACACGTTGCTCAGTCTCTGAGTGGTAGTAATAAGAAATGTAAGAGAAAATAGGACAGCTAATCAATTCCATGTGCCCAAATTTAGCCTATTTTGCTCTTCTTCCTTCTAATAATGTGCCGGTAGGCACAAATATAAGCACCCAACGTAGGCTTGTTTTCTTCTCTGTCTTCTGTGTTCTATACACAAGAGACAGTGCTCCCTTTCAAATTGTTGTAGCTCTTCAACTGAGTGTTGCTCAGTGACAGTTTGACTCAAATGGGAGCTGGGAAAGATGCAATAACTCTTTACTGATTGCATAAGTATTAAGCAGCTATGCACGAAGAATAAGAAGAGAGCAAAGGGCTGCTGATTTTGGTTGTTGCAAAAGAAATCTGATAATGTCATAGGAGCTAAGTTTCATTTCAGACTTCTAAAAAATGAACTTGGTTTTCTAATAAAGAAAAAGCATCTTCACAACTAAATCGTAATGATTTGCTCACTGACTTCAACTAACTCCCTAATCCACTGATTTTTATGAATAAAGCAAGGTCTTGTTATATTACAATAAGATAAAGTGCTCTTTCACTGAGGGAGAAGACATGAAACCTTTCCTTCTGAATTGACTTCATTACTCTGCTCCATTCTGGAAAAGTAGTCGCACTATTTATCCCTTGGGTGTTCTTTATTTTATAGCCTCTAGTGTTTGAAACATCTTTCTGAGTTGTTGCATCACTGACCTGATAATACTTTAATTAATAATGAAGATAATACCAGTATTGATAATGTTGAATAATATTACAAATACAACTCATGTAAAGTGACTGAATCTGGATGTTCGTATTATTTTCTAGATGTTTAATCTATCAAGAAAATAAATATATTAAAACATACTTTTATGTTTGGGTTTAAATATTTGCAAGTCTTCGGGGGGGATGGTAATTGTTTCCCAATCATTCTATATAAATTTAACCTCTGAAGTTGTTGTTGTTAACCACAGCCACTTGCATCTCAGTTATAAAGATTTGGTTGAAATCATAGTGCTAAAGATATCTGCCACAGCACACCTGGTAAATTAAACATGAAGTCTAAGATAAAAATATCAGCTCTAGAAACAGTAGGAAAGTTATGTAAGCTTGAAAATTAAAATTGTTTTGAGATTTAATCTGCATTAAAGTTTGGTCTCTGAAGAATTACTTCTTGTTATTCTGCAGCATAAAAAAATGTAAGAATTACTATGAGGTCCTTGGAGTGTCAAAAGATGCAGGTGAAGAAGACTTGAAGAAAGCTTATAGAAAGCTTGCTCTGAAGTTTCATCCTGACAAGAATCATGCACCGGGAGCAACGGAAGCTTTTAAAAGTAATATTTCATTATTTTTTTATAAGAAAATGTTCCAAGGCAGAACTAACTTATCGCTGCTGCCCTACTGATTAGGTTACTTATACATCTTTTTTAAAGCAGGATGTATCCAGAAATGTATTCTAATGGCATTTTTCTAAAAAAAAAAAAAAGTTGTCAGCGTTCCATCCAAGTTCCAATAAATCATTCAGCACTCAGATAGGAGTTTAGGTAAGAGTTTATGAAAGAAACCATGTTGGCACATCCGAGAAAAACCTGAATCTGAAGGCCCAGGTTTTTCCACACCCAAAAGAGAATTACAGATCCACTTTCTT
>JANHFL010003127.1:76835-92447 GCA_032468155.1 Oxyrhabdium leporinum
CTTGACATTCCTAGAAAGAATTTTGTTTTGACTACAATCCCTCTAACTGTATGAGAAAGTACCCCCTCCCTATTTCCTATGTGTAATTATGTGGCAGCCTGCAGAGGCCTCGGTTTCATGGCTTCCAAGGCTGACAAAAGTCTGAGGATAAAAATTCAGTCCAATTTCATTCTTCTGTTTGCACAAGATGAATGAGGCAATTGACCTGTCCATTCTACTATGGGAAAAATTCAGTCAGCACTACTTACAGACATATTACCCCTGTACTACCCCAGTTGGTTTTCATTTTACTGTTGGATACTTGATTCCATCCAGCATACTCAACCTTTGCAAAGTCAGCTTGAGTTGGCGAAAGAAAATTAATTATAAGCTGTATGCTATTACATTTTAAGTTCTGAATACATGAATGAAATACATGTAGTCCTCAACTTACGACAATAAGCCAAATTTTGTTGTTGTTAAATGAAACATTTGTTAAGTAAATTTTGTCCCATTTTACGACTTTTCTTATAACAGTTAAAGTGAATCACCGCAGTTGTTAAGTTAGTAACGTGGTTGTTAAGTGAATCTGGTTTCCCATTGACTTTGCTTGTCAGAAGGTCGCAAAAGCTGATCACATGACTCAGAAATATTGTACCCATCATAAATATGAACCAGCTGCCAAGCATTTGCATTCTGATCACTTGAACATGGGAATGCTGCAACGGTTGTAAATGTGAAAAATGATCGTAAGTCACTTTTTTCAGTGACATAACATTGAACGGTCACTAAATGAACTGTTGTAAGTCGAGGACTACCTGTATATCAAATCAGTTCTGTCAAAAGGTGCTGAATTACACAATGCAAATATAGGGTAATATAGCTTTCTTGTAGAAAAAGCTGTAATAATGTTCTATATCTATAGCAATCCAACTACAGCTTTGGGTTTCAAGCCTTCTGCTCTAAAAAGAAATTCACTGCAGTTTTTTTAATCCCCATTCTTTGCAGCAGCTCCATTGTGTTTTTTTTACATTGGTTATTATTTCTTTTGAAAATGCTAAAATAAAGAGCTATGGTTACATCCTCTCTAGTTTGTAAACAGAAGAATAGGTGTGTTGTAAGACAGAAAATCATTTGAAAACAGGTTTAGGAATTAAAACCAGAGTAAAAGAAAAATAACAGAAAAAGAAGCAGGCACTAAATAACAAAGTCATTATTTACAGTCTTGAGAGCTAATCTACTTTAGCCTTCTAAAAAAAAACCTGCAGCTGCATCATAACAAAAATGGACTTTGTCGTTTAGAATATATTTGGAAGGAATCTGTTTTCAAGATGATGGATGCTGTCTAGGGTTTCAGAGATTCTTTAATGGATTCTGCTAGATTTAAAGAAAAGAGAGCTGAAATGGTAGCAGAAGAAAGATGAACAGGGTGGAGAAAATCAGCTTTGCACTTTTCGCTGATCACCTACTAAATCCAGAGTTCCCTCTGAAGGGAAGGGAAGTAAAAGGAACCATGCTTTGGAACCAAATAACACTAAATATTTCAAAATAGTACTTTGGGTTTTTAAACCAAATTTAGCTACACCTATATCAGCCCCTAATTGTTTGTGTTTACCAAGATCTAATATAACTTTCCACATCTCAGGAAGAATGCTTTTTGAAGGCAAAAATACCTTAGGAATTCTAGGTTTATATAATATTTAATATTTAAATATTTAAAATGTGATCAGATATGGAGGAAAATCTGATCACATCATCTTTCTTCCAAAAAGAAAAATCATCTTTCTTCCAAAAAGAAAAAAAAAGCTTTTCAAAAATTAGTTTGTCACATCTCAGGAAAAACTAACACTTCATTTGTATGGTGATACTTTTTGACCTTCATTTCTGTTATTTACTTGTGGCATCTTATGAAACTTGCTACATTTTCCAGGATAGTGTGCAAAAAATGAACATAAAAGCAATTTAAATAAAAAGAGTTGCGTGTAAGTTTAAACAATTTAAAATTGTTACAAAATAGAACTTCCCTCATCTCAAGATTTTTTGCACACATTGCAAAACTAAGTTCAGGCTGTGCAAATTTTTAAAACAGATAACAGAAATGATGATAACATTGCAGCAACATTTTATTTTGTTTTTTTTCCCCAATTCCCAAAAGGGAAGAATATAGTATGCAGCAAATTACACATTGCATTTTCAACAGCACGTCTGTGTGATGTGTGGAAAAGGATATTGCAAATCATGCTATCTGGGTGTATATTGAATTTTTGCTTTCTGATACAAACATTTTGACTTTGACTTGCTGGACAGCAGTAGTCATATTTGTATTCATTTCAGATTTTTTCTTCCTTTTTTCCTTTTACATTCTACCTTCAGAAATTGGAAATGCCTATGCTGTGTTAAGTAATCCAGAAAAACGCAAACAGTACGATTTCACAGGCAGTGAAGATCCCTGCAATCAGCCAGGCAATGGTAGATTTAACTTCCACAGGGGATGTGAAGCAGATATCACCCCAGAGGACCTCTTCAACATGTTCTTTGGAGGAGCCTTTCCAACAGGTCTGTTTAGCTGACAAAAATAACATTCAGACTTTTTTTTTTGTTATCCGTAAAATTGACTTCAATTCTATCCTAAAATAGCTTCCAGTTGTAGCATTGCAGCAAAGTAATTAAATACTATGTTGGTGTGTTGACAGATTATAAATTATAAAACTGCTCTAAGACAAAAATAGAGCTCTTTTGAATTGCCTCATGTGAGGATGGGCAACTTTTTGATCAACCATAGAAATGGATAATTAACATTTCTTACAAGATTGAGTGTTGCAGTGAGCATGATTGCATGCAGGATGAGGAAATGTCATACAGTTTGATGGCAGGGTTTTCAGGGTTTTCTTTGCAATTAAGGAACAGAAGATAGGTTAAGGATTTTTTGCTTCTTTTTATGTTACACTAAATCTATTTTAAGATTTATGCTATAATTTTCTTTGTCTTTTACCTCTAAAAGCATCAAACTGGCTTGACAGATGTGCTTGGAGAGGGTTCTGCAGGTTACCATTCCTAGATTCAAATAGAAGGTTTCTAAAACATTAATTTTATATTTAGGCTCTCATCAATTGCCTCTGGTTTTGTTTATAGGAAGTGTACATTCTTTTTCTAATGGACGGTCTGGGTATAGTCACCATAATCAGCATCGTCATAGCGGACACGAAAGAGAAGAGGAAAGGGGTGATGTAAGTTTCTTCTGAGTAACTATTTCCTCAGTCTAATCTGGATATCTTTCTGTATATTAAATTTTCTAAGCTTTTTTTAGAAAAGCACACCTATTAAAAACATTTAATAAATGAATGTTCAAATAAACAATAAAAATTGAAATGCTAATAGTGCTAATATAGCCTAATCTAAATGTTGGATTCATGTGTGCGGTTTCTGAGGCCTAAAGCTTTCATGGGTTGCCCCTAAGCATCAGAGCCACTGGGAGGGTGGGTGGTAGGAGTTCCACCTACCATAATACATTTCTATTGCAGAACTACTCCTTCCAATTTTTAAAAGATTTTATCCAATCACCTTAATATATTACAGCCTAATAAAAGCTGTATAATTCTGGATTGTGGCTGTTTAGTAATATGGGAACACGATATTGGATCAGTTTCAAGACTTGATTTTGTAGATTGTTGTTTTGTGTTTTCATTAATTATGGGCATAAATGTTCTGATTTCAAAATTCCATTATGTCAAGGAAAGGTAACATTTCAGGTTCAGAAGACCTGCAAAATCATCCAATGGTGTTTTGAATTTGGAATTGTTTGAACTCAGAACATTTTACATACGTCTAATTGGCAAACTATGGATTGTTGAAATTAGAACACGTTTTGAGGAAGCCTATTTTAACACAAGGTAATGGATTTTAAACATTTGTAAGTTACAATTAAAAAGTATTAAACTTAAAAATAGTAGATTATTAATATCACAAGATTTATTAAGATGCACATATTTCAGAAGGTTTTAAGAAATGTATTTATAGGAATCTGCTACAGATACACATTTTCTGTTTAGCTTTTATGGGCTGGATAGATTCCTTTCAGTTTTAAAACAAATAACGAACTATCCTGCAATTCTTTTCATTGATTGCTTTTCTTGTTTTCCAGGGGGGGTTCTCCATGTTCATTCAGTTGATGCCAATTATTGTGCTGATCCTTGTTTCTTTACTTAGCCAGTTGATGGTATCTAATCCTCCTTATTCCTTATATCCAAGATCGTAAGTAACAATACTTTTATAATTATCTTTATCGCTCCTACTTTGTTAACAGTCACTGTCTATAAATAATTCTCATTTATTTCTTGCATCTTTTACCATTCTTCCCTTCCATTCCCTCTTGGGCCCTATCCCTAATAACAACTGGGTATATATAGGATATTTATTTTTTGGTTCTATATTTGATGAACCTGAAATGGATTGTGGTTCACAAAATATATTCATAAATACTTAAAAGTACACAAGACTCTTTGTCCTTTTGCAAAAGAGCAAATTGTCTGTAAATTGCTATTTTAAATTCATTCTGTTGGTTCTACATTGTTTAGATCTTGTTTACAACAACATTTTTTCTCTGTTGTATGCATCAAATCAGTAACACTCCTATTTTGTTACAAAGAGGAATGTAATCTTTTCCTTTTGTACATTTTTGTAGATATTAATTTAAAAACCTGATACGACTAATTAAAAATCCAGGTCTCCTTGGTAGCATGATGGAGGTAGATGATGCTGTCTAATTAAATGTCATGACCGTGGGTGGATTTAAGTTAGAAATGGAAAAGATACGAAAGACATTCTATGATTTTATTATTTATCAAATTTACTATCTGAGTGACTCTGGGCAGTTTATAGGTAAAAGCTATAAAACAATATGAAAAGATATGATTTTTAAAAAAAAAACATTAAAACAGAGTTTAAAAGATGAAGGAGCACCTGCAAGACACCAGTCACTTCCAAGGTTGCATGCTACTCTTGTGTTAAAATCAAATGTTTGATTTTTTGAATTGGAATTCTGGTTGATGGGAATGAGGGAAAGTTTGCATTTGTGAGAAATAACCAACTTGCTAGTTTAAATTGTTTTAAACAATACGTTTTTGTAGTTATTTCTGATAGCCTAGTGTGTACTACTTGATTAATGTAATGGTATATAGCAGTAATTGGCAAATGTTGCCGTACTAAAAGCCAGATTCCAGTTGCATGCTGGGATAGTGCCTCTGGCCTCATAATTATTGAGGCAGTGAATAACTAAGGCAATATCAGTGGATTTCTGGATTTGCAGCAGTAATTATTTGCTTGATAAGTAAATAGTAAATGAATATCTTACATTATAGCTTTGAAAGTCTTCTTGCTTTTCTTTACTAAGTGCAGACTTTGAAGTATGCACCCATGCTGACAATTGATATGGAATCTCTTCACAGGAGTTCAGGGCAGACTATCCAGATGCAGACAGAAAATCTGGGTATTGTTTATTATGTCAACAAGGACTTTAAAAATGAATATAGAGGTCCAAATTTGCAAAAGGTGGAAAAGAGTGTAGAAGAAGACTACGTCTCAAATATTCGAAATAACTGTTGGAAGGAAAGACAACAAAGTAAGTTTTAACAGCTTACATTAAACACTTTCTCAAATACAGCTATAAAGAGGGAGTGGGCAATTTCCTGAGCAATGTTGGCTGGATTGTTAGAGGAAAAAAATCCTCCAAATTGTCTAGAATTCTCAGAAATTGCACCAGCAGAATTCTTCCAGCATTACTTTTTTGGCATTTTATATAAAACTAGAGGTTACGTAAGTTCCATGTATCATTTACAAAATTTCCAGTTCTGTTTTAGCTCAGTCATGAACTCTTCATTTATCCTTCCCCCCCTTTTTTTTCAAATATGACAATAATGTTGGACTACCATTGGTAGCATTTCTGTATATTGTTAAACTAATTTGTGTAGAACTGCCTTCTATTAATTTTATTAATTTGGTTCTTTGAAAGCACTAGAGTATGCAGTAATGGAGTAAAAACTCTTGAGAAGGTCATGTAAACTATAAGTTCCTCTGAAGCATTGTAACATAGCAGCATTGGTGGCTAAGAAGCTTTTTCTTCACTGCTATTGCATCCTTGCAGTCATCTATTAACTTCTTCCAAGCAGCATAGCATTTAACATTTTGGTCATTGTAAGAGTTCAGTGCTATTTTTTACTAGCACTTGTCACCGTTTGAACAATATAGTGATTGCTGATGAAGAAAAGGAGTTGTACAGAATCCCATTTGGTTGAAGTTTGATAAATGACGTTTTTTCTTCTAGATTGAAAATTACAGTCAAGGTGCTTGGCAAAGCCTTACTAGCCACTTTTGGTTTGGCAATTCTATTTTGTCTCTTTGTGTACTCACCAGCTAAAGACAGGAACTATGCACAAGACGTATGTTTCTAATGAAAAAAATATATGGTTACATGCTGCTTAGGACAAATGATTCTGCAGCAATTGCTAATAAAACATTTGAACTCAATTCCAATAGCAATAGCAATAATAACATTAACTGATAGTATATATGCACTTCCTAAGCAAGTGGTTTATAAGCCACTTTCAAGAGTGGTTGAATAAAATTGGTTTTCTGAGTACCTTTCACTTATAGGTTTAATTGCCATGTAAGTTGCTATTTGCCAGGCAAGAAATTGGGAGGCTACAATTTTGTTAATATTCTGGTGCTGTGCAGTTGAACCTATCTTTTATGTTAATCAGTGGTTCAGCTGTTCAGCTTCTTTCAGAAATTAGAGTTGAATTTCTACTGATTTCCCTGCATTTATTTATACTTTGTTTGCAGAATCCTATCTTATTAAAAATGCACATTTTAATAATTACATAAAATTATTGAATAAGGCCAACCAGAGGTTTCATATAACACCTAACACTATTTTTTTTGGTGGTTAATCTGCTTGAGTTGATGGAGATATAAACTGAAGTTCAGCCCAAGCAAATGGGTAGTTTCTGTATTCAGTTGAATAACTGATCTGATAGATATACAGAAATCTGTATGTAAATTTACATCTTAGTAGAAAAGTAGTGAAACATCTTTAAAGCAATATGTAGAAGATTAAGATCAAAGCAACATTTCCATTATCCATAATTTGGATGGGCATCTTTTTCCCTGTCAAAATCTGTACAAGCTATATTTAATGGAATGATAATGTTTCCTTCATTTCTATTTTTAATGAAAACAGATATAAAAATATTTTACAATAAAAAGTAAATATTATAGATTATGAAGTAGAAGAGACCCTTTTGTTACTTGGCAACATGTGGAAGAACCTAGACTGAGGGAGAAGATGTTTAAGTTTGATTTTCTGACATATTTTTTCATTTATTTTTAAAGAAACCGATTTACTCTATGCAGCAAAAGTTTATCGGGATGATCGCCTACGAAAGAAAGCAGAAGTTATTTCCATGGACAACTGCAAAGAGTTAGAACGATTAACCAGTATCTATCGAGGAGGATGAGCTAAATTTTTGACCTATACTGATTGAAGTACATGCTTTCTAAGAAAAATACTGTTTCATCATGACAACTGAAAAGGAGAGATGTAAAAAATTCACTCTGTAGCTATTTCCAAAAACCTTACCCTAAAGTTTCAATATCATTTAATATAGCCTCTTTATGTAGTCTGAAACATAGGACAAAGATTGTTTACATCATTGATTGTCCTTTATATTTTACTCCCAAAACCTCTGTGAACTTTTCCACAAGAAAGAAAGCATTTTGGACCAGCACTGCACTAGAAATGTAGATGTAGTGGTTCTCTTATTAAAATACTTGCCATGTAAAATATATGTGAGACAATTACTTATATGTATATAAAATGTTATGGACATCTGAAGACGTTTAGAATATTAAAAGTTTCAATCTTAATAGGTGGAATAAATAATATGACTACATTATTATTCAGATGTCAGGTAGGTGGAACTAAAGAAGAAAATTGAGGTTTTAGGTTTCTTTTTTTCATTTATTTGTTCCTCATTAACAAAATTAAGATCTGTGCTGGAAGAGAGAAATATTGCATATTGAATGTACGTGAGTTCCTAATAGCAGAATATTTTGGTATTCCAAAAGAAATCAGTTAAGCAAATGCTGCTTTTCAGACGACTCCTTAGTTTACTCTTTATTTCACTTTTATTTTAAAAAAATCATTCAATAACTTTGGAGTGTTTTTAACCAGCTCCAATTTCTATTTTGCTATCAAAAGTCAGTTAAGAAAGTTGTTCTTAAGGTTCAGCCTTGTGCCTTTGTTTTGTGGTTAGTTGGTTCATCTTATTTCTGAATTATTGTCATCAATAGAAGCCATGGTCTTGTTCAAGGATGTTCGTTAAAGTCATAATGTAGCAACTTCAGGCCATATGTATATGAAGGGTAGCACTAATGATAGAAGTGATCTGCTTCTAAAGATCATTTATGACATTGCTTATATAATCACTTTTGCCAGTTTAAATTTAATGTGATTTTGGAAGAACTGAAGACAAGACATGAAATTTCAGAACTGAATTTATATGTTTATAAGCTACCATATAACTAATAGGAAAAATATTTATTTTTTATTGATTTGTATACTTTATTCTAAGGGCAGCCAATGTGGGATAGACTAGAAAGTAGCTTTCACATGAATCGGCACATCATTGTAATATAAAGATGCCATTTTTAACTGAAAGATAGTACTTCAGACTTATTTCAGTAAACTTGCATTGTGGTCTGCTGCCTATAAAGTTTAGTTTCGAAAACTTGTAATTTTTCATAGGTGGCACTTAAATATGTTAGTACTGACTCATATGGTCACATGAACAGTTTCATTACTGCTATGGTAGAAAATCCTGACCAATACGTGAGGGGCTTTTCTTTTAAACAGATAATTATAAAGCCACATTATTTCAGAACTGCTATTTTAATAGTACTTCAACATTTTTGTAAAAAGAGAAAAATGTGAAATGAGTTTTGGGTAAAAAAAGCATTCTGGGAACATTCCCATCAGAACATTTTTTAGATAGCAAGTTTTTTTGTTGTTCTGAATTAGTATAAAAATGAAATTCAGTTATGAACTTTGTGAAAAAAGCAAGCCTACTGTAATCTATTTTCCTTCATCTGCAATCAAATTGTTGGATAAGTAATATATGTAAGATTGTGTCAAACTATTTTAGTTATGTCTTCAGTTTTATAGAGGAATAAAAAATACAGATTCCCTGTAATTTTAGTTATCTATTTCATTAATGAATTTGGCTTATTTTGAAGATCACTCAGGCTTTAGAGTTGCAAAAAAAAAATTTTTTTTTAATTTTGTGCTAAAATTACAGGTATCATTATAACCTTAAGTTCCATATGAACACACCAGCCTTGGTCTCTATCTGTTCCTCATAGAAAGAAATGGTAAGGACAGAAATGGTAGATCAGTTTTTTTAAAATTTGAATGTTCAAAATTTTGTAAATTGGTTCTAAAATCAATTTAGATAGTCTAACGTCTCATAAATGCTCCTTCACTTAATTCCAAGTAAATAGTTATAATGAATTCAATATTTTCTATAAATTCATGATTGCAACTGTAGATACAGTTTCATAACTTCCACACATGATTATTTTTACTTGAATTTCACTGATATTGGAACTGCACAGGAGCCTAACTAAACATTGTGTGATAAATTTTTGCAATAACATATTGAAAAAGCATTAAGCAAACCTGGACAAATCTTCAAGTAATCTGAAGTTACATGCATTCATGGTACTGGAATTTAACAGATTCTGCACAGCTTGATGATTGAGAACTTAATAACACAGCTCTCTATGGGCATACGCAGCTATTGAGAATGTCAGGGGGTGTTGTAGGAACATTTTATATTTGTATAAGTCTCTGGCCAGACAACTGGAGCCTGAACTGGGAGAAACTGAAGCTTAAACTTCAGATACCTGGGGCGGGGGTTGATTGATAGAGAAAGCTTTGAAAACCTGCAGTTTAACCAGTAAGTAAGCTGAATGTATATATGTATACTTCTGTGGTCATCAAAAATACTTGATAACTTTCATTTGGTAGCTGATTTTCAAGATTTCCATAATGAATCTATGGGCTTGGATCTAAAGATGCATTTTCACTAGGAAGTTGTATTTGAAAGTGACTCTCTTTATATTGATTCTTTTCACCTGCTGTAGCTCACAATATAATACTTCATCTTAATCTCTTAAGAGCAGGTGCTTGGAAAATTGCTAGTAAGAGTAGTAGAGAGCCTGCTTGTTCAAATTGTGCCTCTAAATTCCAAGCCCAAAATGTTAAAGTAAAACACTGAAATTAATGGAACTTGTTCTCAAATAATATATGAGATTTGGATCTCCAATGTTGAAGTACTAGTTCATAACAGAGTAATTAGCCCTTTTAGTTTATGTGCAGACAATATACTAGAATGCTTATACTTATGAATTATATTTATCCCTCTGGTCAGGGTTAAGCATGTAGAAAATTATGTTGGATGTTTGCATCATAACTTCCTTTGTGTTTCTAGAATTGGGGTAATATTTGCTATATATGAAATTGGTACATAATTAAGCTTTGATTTTCAAGAACATTTATTCTCCTAGAGGTATTTTCCTCTAGGATTAATAAGTGGAAAACATATTAAATAGCATTAGTAATAATTGAAAACATGGACAGTATTTCACTTTAAACATAGCTTTCAACTATAATTTTAATCAGGATTTATGATGACATAACTAAAAGTTTTATCTTCATTATTTTAAAAAGTCTGTTCTTTAACATGCCAATTTAATTGGGCTGTGACCTGATTGCCTTACACTTTTTATTTTTACTTGAAAATAGCCACAAGGACTATAAATTTGATGGCAGAACAGTACAGAAGTGTTAAATCATTTCCCCGAACACCCTAATCTCAATCTACTCATTACCAAATCATTATATTTTTTTTAGTTTTGGAAGAAACAAAGTGGTTTAGATTAGTTAAAGAACAAAGGAAAAATAATTTGAAAAAGTCTTTCACCATCACAGCTATTCCAGCCAAAGATGAACTTTTGAATTAACAAAAAGTTGGAAGATATGTTTATAGTTCTCTTGCAAATTTGTCCAGTTCTGTTTCCCGTACTACAGGTTACTTTAGAGTTAGTTAAGGCATTTTTTATTCCTTTGACCTAAACGTTTCATGAATGGAAGGGTTACTGGCAGAGGCGGACTGCTCTTGCTTTGGCAAGAGGTTCACTGGTCGCGTGTGCACATTCTGCTTACTGCTTCACTACTTTAAATACTGCAGTATACAATACTGTTTCCAGTTTTCAAAGGGATAACTGCACCAGACAACGTAGCTATGATTTAGTGAGCCATAATCCTTAGCAAAACCAAACTGGACTTCCACTATTAAAAAATACAAAACATTCTTATTTCAAAATAATTTAAAACAAATATCAACAGCTCTCTTCTAATACATCAAGAAACAATTCATCAAAGTAAACGGTGTAATTGATGGAATTGGGGGACAATCATTTGATATGATAGGCAGATCTTGCAGTACAAGAATCGTTTACAGGAATAAAAATTCTATTAATAGCAATCTTATATGAAAGTTTAAGCATGTACTAAAACATGGATGATTGCTTTTTGTGAACACAAATCAACTGCTGAGGTTTCTGGATGGGCTTTTCCAAATCAGCCCCATGGAAATTAATATAGGCTGCTCTACAAAAGTGCCTAATAAATTAGGCCCCCAAAGGTTTAGATTATCTGTAGCCCACGTAATACTAATATTACAACAGCTTTTCTGATTTGCAGAATAATAGCACGCCTCTAGATCATATGCCAGCTTTGTTAGAATTTTGATTTAAAAACAATATGCCTTACATTAAGGATTATGTTAAGGTTGCATATTTATATTTATTTATTTTTGCTAGCTGATATGTTTTCTTTATCTCTTTTCACTGCACCAAAGTCTTTTGGTTTGGGAACTGCTGCTCTTACAAATGACTAGGTATGTATGTATCTGTGTATTGCTGTATGTATTTCCTAGCATCATACCTCCAACTTGTGATTGTATAATATGGTATGACTAAATATGTGCAGAGAATAGCACAAGTAGGGATTTGGATGTCATGACAACAAAAATTGCCTGGAAATTGCCATTCCTTTTCTTTCCTTGATAATCTTGCCTACTTTCAGTTAGGATACATATGATTAGCTGAGAGGTGAGGTCTGAACCTTCACTGCAATGAAACTCTTGGCTTATGTCTTCACTCTGACATAATGCGTATCAGGAGACATGAGCAAAAAATTATTGATCACTTGCAAAGAGAAAGTAGAAAAACAGAAACTTGGATTGCTTGGTGCAAAGGTTGTGTGCAAATTCATCAGTAAATATTACCTATGCTCATAATGATAGTTTGCAATAAGAACCTCTATCTGTAGTTTCATATCATGTAATTAGCCAATGTTAGCGCTAATTCAGGTTTTTCAGATATGTTCAAATGTCTGTATATCTGTATAGGGGAGGATGTTCTGGATGAAGAACAATTAGAACTAAGAGCAAGTCAATTCTCTTTTCCTCCTAAATTTCTCTCAAAATCTGCTCTAGACAAATTTTCTGAAGGAGATATTCATGTAGCACAGGAAGAAAACAGTTTGGTCATATGGGCAAACATTTGCTCATGAAACTTCGTATTTCACCCTCTAGTACAGGGATGTCAAACTCGCATTGTCACGGCATTGCCACATGACATCTTGGGACTTTTTTCCACTTTGCTAAGCCAGGCGGGGGTGGAGCCAACACATGACTCATCCGGCCCATGGGCCGTGAGTTTGACACCACTGCTCTAGTAGTACTTACGGAATCTACTGTTAATTAAACCTGTGTAGATTTGCTTTTTTCTAAAAGCTATACTTATTTTTCCATTTGAATAAAGTAAACTAATAGAGATGTCTTACCAACAGACATTTCTTAACTATTAGCTAACCTTTCACGTAACAGTGACAATCTGCAGGTGGTTCATAAGGTTTTATAAAACTTGATTAAATACGCAAGTTTCAGTTGGCAGGGGCGCTCCGTGAGTATAAATAAATTTATTTTCAAGTAAATACATTTAGAATTTGTTTGACCTGTTTTGTCTGCTCTAAATGGACTTCAGTGTTAATTCTTGGAAGACCTGATAATGTTTTAAAATCAAGCTTTAAAAATCTCAAAGATGCCCAGTAACAAAAATCCTTTAAAATTTAGAATGGCATCTTACAAAAGAAATCTTATTTTATTTATCTGTACACTTATGGTTAGGAATAAAGAAAATAAAATTTTAATTTGTAATGTACCTAATATCAGACTTATATCAAAATAAAACTATTTTCAGTGTGAATAGACTGTATCTAATTATTCGCCCAAACACATTCAGATACTAGCATAGTACATGGAAGCAACAGCATAGAGACGGTTTGTAAAATTCTCTTAAATCCTAAATCAGAATTTACAATTCATAATGTTTAAACCAAAACTGTTAAGCCATCAAGTTAATGTGATTTGTTTTGGCATACTATGTCAATATAAGCGTGTTTGTCAAATACAGTTTAATCTGTTGGGCAAACAAGTCTTATTCTTCTAATCAGAGTCCTTTCATCCAATGGGATTAAAGACATCAGATATTTTTAAAGTATTCTCAGTTTATATTCGAGTTAGTCCTGCTACTATACTATAAAAACAATTCATTGAATTTACAGAAGAAAATTTGATCAACAGGATACCTATTGTGCCTTTCTCCTCCTGTGTAGCCACTAGTCTTGGTTTCCATGCTATATTCCAAAAATTCTCCCAATCTTAAATTTAAAAGAAGAAGAGAAAAATTATTACATGTTCAGTGTGAATGTTTCTGCAGCCTTACTTGGTCTGCACAAACAAAGAACAAAATATAACAGATGAAATAAAATTTGGATAAAAGAATAAAATTACTTTTTGCATGACAGGATTACTGGGCAACTCTGTTCATCATAACAGGTTTCTAGAAAGGAGACAACAAACCACTTCTTCATTGAAAGCTTGATCTCTGATAGGAGGTAGTAAAGGTATACCACCAAGTAAGTTTTTAAAGGGGCAATGAAGAAATACATGGACTAAGGTCTCGGATTCACTGTGGTCTATGGATTTCATTAAATTTTATGAAAATTCCCATCCAATACTACCAAAGGTAGAACATTTAAAGGGGGCCTAAAAGAAGGCTCTACAGTGTGTTGAACAAACCAGATTGAACAGATAGTTGGCAGGTTGAAAAGATTTTCAGGAAGAAACCCATTCTTAATGGCAATTTTAAAAAAAATATTGGGTGTGGCTTTTTCTAGGCCTAGCAAGGAGTGAATAGAAAAAGACAATAGAAAATAGAACGTTGAGCCAATAAGAGGCAGCATATCCAAATCCTCACCTCCAGTAGGATCATTCCTGTTTCCATGCAAATAGAAAATTTGGAACTGAACCTGGAACCCTTTGTGCAAATACAAAATGAGTGGGGGGAAAACAGATTATATACATGTAATTCTTTGTGTTCCAGTTCTCATCTATATTCAATATAATTATGTGGAGATAGGATTCTCTTCATAGCAAAATGCTTTCAAGCAGCCTATCCTATTTAGAGGCCTTTGGCATCCTGGTCTTTTCCAATGCATCTCAAACTACAGAACACTGGCTTCCCTTTTTCCCCAATTTCAGATGACTTTTACTAATGTTTATTTCTTTTGAAATCTTTATTGAATACCTATGCAATTCATTATAGTGGAGAAAGTTGTTTCTCACAACAAAACAGGATTCCAAGTTAAAGAATAACTTAGGTCCAAGTGTGTGTGTGGGGGGGACGGGGACGGGGACGACACTGATCAGGAAAAATGTTCCTGCAAACTTTTCAGCCACCAGTAGCATTTCTGCCCACCGTGCTGCCTTAAAATAGAAATACAAGTAATCCCTGACTTACGACCACAATTGACCCCAGAATTTATGTTGCTAAGTGAGAAATTTGCTAAGTGAGTTTTGCCCCATTTTACGACTTTTCTTGGCACATTTGTTAAGTGAATCACTGCAGTTGTTAAATTACTAAGAGGGTTGGTTAAGTGAATCTGGCTTCCCCATTACTTTGCTTGTCAGAAAGTCACAAAAGGGGATCACGTGACCCGCGGGACACTGGAACCTTCATAAATATGAACCAATTGTCAAGCATCCGAATGGAAATCACATGACCAGGGGGATGCTGCAACGGTCACAAGTGTGAAAACTGGTCCTAGGTCACATTTTTCAGTGCTGTCGTCACTTTGAACCATCACTAAACAAACTGTTGTAAGTCGAGAACTACCTGTACCGGAGCTACTTAGAATGGAGTAAAAACTAAGTTGGGAGCTGGGAAGATCGCTGACCCACTGAAAAAGTTTGATTGTTTTGTCTAAATTTCCCCTTGTTAGACACTAAGTCTATAGAGATTCTCAGTCATCCAGGTCATGGTTGTCCCAAAGGTGCTTTTTCAGGAGGCAACTAGACTATCTGGGGGTTTTTCTTTTGAAGACATTTCACTTCTCATCCAAGAAGCTTCTTCAACTCTGACTGGATGGTGGGGAATGGAAGGATTTATACT
>JANHFL010003127.1:92547-111068 GCA_032468155.1 Oxyrhabdium leporinum
CTCTCTCTCTCTCTCTCTCTCTCTCTCTCTCTCTCTCTCTCTATATATATATATATATATATATATATATATATATATATATCTCCATGCAGTTTTACTTTGCAATGATAAGGAACTGATTGGGGATTGCTTTTTGGTATCTTTTTTTCTACTTGCCCAGCAATGGGCAAACCTGGGATTACTTGTTGGTCTCTCCAAATACTAACCAGGGCTCACACTGATCTTTTTCTGAGCTCAGGTATCACTCATAGATCTTTTGCCAAAGTAGAGCTCAGAGAAAATTGGCCAAGTGATAACCACCTATGCGGTCACTCTTCATTTATTTCAAAATTAACAGATCTTTGAATTCACAAAATGTTTGACTTTTCCACATCCAGAATTCAAAAACATTGTTTCACAGCTGTGCATTAGCACTGGAAAGTTTATTCCTTTAGTACGATCACGGAAGTGAACCCTGTGGACGTGGTCGCTGAAGTTTCTCTCTGCTTCGTAATTGGGTTGATGTTTGCCATTATCCTTTTTCCAGCATTCGGTTCATTTATCTTATTTGAAACCTAAGAAAGCAAAACTTTCTACCTAAGAGGTAAAAGGTACCAATGCCCTGGTTAAGGTAATTGATAGCAAATTTGAGAAGCACAGATTGACTCAGTACAGCTTTCCCCAGCATTTTCTAGAGGGATAGATATCAGGGCTGTATAGAACTCCAAATTCAAAGGGAAAAAATAAATTGGACTGTGAGGCATGTACTTTGCATCTATTGGCAATTCTTATTTTCCTGAAAATTTTGAAAAAACCACCCACTGAGATTAGAAACCAAAGCATTTGAAGATGAAATGTGCTTACAGGGAGATAGGATGGAAATGGAATTTGGAAATAGATCGTGCAGACAGAGGGAAAGAGGGTCCCATTTATCTCAAGTGCAACATTTATAGATTATATATATTTGGTCAAGTACATTTGAAACAGAAAGATAACAGAACAAATACAATTACACTGCAATCCTTGTTCTGGAATAGATTGATAAGCCATTAAATTGACATCCCTGTTAAATTGCATACTTGTTGTAGCCTTTCTGATATTGATATGTACAATAAACAGTTTTATTTATGTTGTAATTTCCTTTTACATCATTCAGTTTCTCCTGCTTAGAAAGACAATTGTCTGATTTATTTTAATTGTGTCCAGCCAGGGGTCAACTATAGGCACCAAGTTATACAAATATAATCCTGTCTGTTAGCTACATAAAGAATCATAGTTAAATATATGGGTATGTGTATTTAATTTTATTATATCTCCACCTGTACAGTGGGTCCCATAAAAGGGTATGTTTGAATTACGGTAGTATTAATAATTATAATATGCATGCATAACATTTTTATAAGTTAACATGACTAACAGCATATTAAAAAGAATGAAAAAAAATTAACAAAGGGTAATTGTTTACAAGGCTGACAAGAATAAACTTAGGCAAAACAATAAAAAAGCATCTCAATGGGCCATCTAATCTCCCAAACCCAAATCATTTTTTACCTTTGAATCCAGATCATTGTGCAGTGCCAGTTTTGCTTGCAATAGAAACAGCAAAGAGTCTGATAATCACCTTAAAGGCAAACATATTGTATTTTCTAAACATATATCATTTTGGCTTTTCAGTGGGCTGGCAAGTCATAATTTTCTGAGTAACATGGCAGATGTAAGTACAAATATTTTAATGATTGGAAACTGTTTTGTAACAAGTGACATACTGAATAATTTCTTCAATGTTTATGGAATATTTATTTTGCTTATTCTAGTCAATAACCTATATTGAATTAGTAATTCATGAGTAATTGGTTCAGATATGAGGAACAATCTGCCCATAACAATCTGCTTAGTAGTACAAATGCACTCAAAAATGTGGCCAAAAAGTTCAAGATGAGGTCAAGTATTATTTACTTGTTTGCCTATAATGATTAAGCTTATGGTCCTGGCAGTATTTAGGAATTACTGCCAATTCCTAAACAAATATCCTTTCTAATGATAACAAAGCATTGTTTCTCCAAAATCTAGTTTAATTCAAACATTAAAGAGTACGATCTCTTATAAGTAATATAAGTAGCTAAAAATACTGTTTGCTTTATTTCACTCTAGGATTTGAAAAGGTTCCTGTATAAAAAGCTACCAAGGTAAAATACTTATTAATTTTTATATCATATAAACATGTAAATCTATCAGTGTAAAAATGCTCTGAGTAATTTAAAAAATCTCTAATAATATTGCAATTCTTTCCATTCTTTTCTGATGCCACTTGAATGTTATGGCAGGATGACATTAGTTTTACCAATGAGTCCTCTAGTATATGAAATATCCAGATGCAGGTCCATCTGGCTGCTCCTTCCTAATCCTTTGGTCAAATATGTAACTGTTTCAGGGCAATCCCTGATTATAAAATCAAAGACTTTGGTTAACCCCAGCTGAAATAAATAGCATAAGAAGCATCTATTTGTCGGAGGATTTTGAATTACTTTTTGAATGGCAAATTAGGGGTGTTTGTGCTGCGGAGGGAAGAATCGTAATGGTTACTTTTAAAGCTAAGATTTCTTTTTTGACAGCCCCAAATTACAAACTGCAATCTGATAGGCTCAATATAGAGGAGGGGAGTTTTTTTCCAACTCATCCCTTTCCATTACAGCCCTTGCTGATGTAGTACCAGAATGCATAGTATAGATTAGAAGGAGGATAAAAGCAGGAATATAGATCACCCATTTCCTAGTGGAGGTTTTTTTTTCCTGCTTGTTAAGAGCTGTAATTTGTGAAAGAGCACATGCTGTGCTTGCAAACATTCCTGGATTCCATTTTTGTTTTTCTATGTAGGGCTAGAAAAACCTCTAAGCTGAAACCGTGGAAGTCAGCGTTGACCGTGATGGGCAAGGTCAACCAATGCACTGCAGTATAAGGACAACTTTCTGCGGTCACAAAATACAGAACAGCTAGTCCTTGTCATACAACCATTCATTTAGTGACCCTTCAAAGTGACCACACTATTGAAAAAAAAGTGATTTACAACCGTTCCTCACATGTACAACCATCGGAGTGTCTCCACAGTCACATGATCAAAGTTTGGGCACTCGGCAACTGGCCTGTATTTATGATGGTTGCAGCATCCCAGGCTCAATGGATCACCATTTGCAACCTTCCCAGCCAGTTTCCAAAAAGCAAATTCAGTGGCGGGGAGTCAAATTTGCTTAACAGCTGCAGTGATTCACTTAACAACTGGTGCAAAAAAAAAAGGTTGTAAAATAGGGTGCATCTTACTTAATAACCACCTTGCTTGGCAATAGAAATTTTGCTCCCAATTGTGGTTGCAAGTTAAGGACTACCTGTATGGAATTCTTTGGTTGTCGGCAACTGTTTAGTAAACTTAATTTGCAAATATTACATAGCCTCAAAAGTGTTGATAATATAAACAATGAAGATAGTGTATTTCAATCATCTTTTCTTCCCTTGCATTCTGGTTAGAATTTATGGCTTTCCCAGGCTACCTCAAAGACCTAAAGTCTGCTTAGCTTCAGAGTTACACCTATAATAAGCAAGCACCTTCGGGCCATTGTTTAGGAATAAAAATCCTCAAATAATGTTTACAAAATATTTTTTACTGTTGAGAAAATTGTGTGATTGTCAGAAGCTATTTGATGTGAGCTCATCTCAGGACATTCAGATATTGTACTGCAGCCCTGAAAATAAGATTCAAGTTTTCATATACCCAAAAATCTAATTTGATGAGATTTGCCAGTCAGACACACTCGGCCTAAGCTACCTCCAGGTTAATTTTTGTGATGATAAAATGAGAAATTGCCTTAGCTACAACATAAGGAATCCAAATTTATGTGGAGGGAAAATTAAATTATTTTATAAGTGTATTAACAAGTTTTAAATTGCTATGTTTATTAATTAAAAGTAAAAGCAAGGAAGCAGCAAACTCAAATGGCTTACTGTCTTTATAGACAGATGACTAAGCAATCCCCTTTTATTTTTAGTGTTGAAGGACTTCATGCTATTGTAGTATCAGACAGAGATGGTGTACCAGTAATTAAAGGTAAGGAATAATCAAAGAGGGATAAATTGGTAAATTGTCCCTTTGCAAATTGATTACTGCATGCTTGGTATTGAACTGTCTGCTGAAGAACAACATTCCATCCAAACTGAGATGACAAAAGGAAGATGTTTCATCTTTATATCTTACATCTTATACCTAAGTTTTAGTATGCAGCTTCAGCATGATTTCAAACTGGGTTTTTTTCAGTACTGTATAAGCTAGCAAGCATGCATCTGCATTAATCATAATTTGGTTACTCCATTCTCGTTGGCTTTTAGCATAGTTGTTGGTCAGCAGGAAGCGTAATGCCAGTTCATCAGCCATGATGCACTTCCTTAATGAGATTTATGGAAACTGTGACTTTGAGGAAATCATGTGCCAACTTTTTTTGTGAGTGCTTTGAGTTTGAGTGACAATGTGGGCTCATTATCTCATGTTCTACGAGGGATGAGTGAAAGCAACTCGTACTAAAAGCTAAGCTGTATATCAAACTTATCTACTGAAGCTCTTCTAAAAAGAGGAAGAGCTTTATCAGATTTTCCAATTACTTTGGATTTGTAAGTTTAAAATGTACTGGTTGACTATATATTTAGGATTTTAATTAATAGCATTTCACAGAAGACTGCAGTGGGTTTGTTTTTGAAACATACTGATGCAAGAGGCAAGACAGTATTCCTCGCTGTTCCTTGCTTTGGCCACAGTTGTACCATATTCATGGAAGAGCCAATCCTGTTTCCCAAACTTTCTCCAAATGAATGGACCATTTTTCATAGGTCATGCTGAATCTGCACACCCAGAGGGTGCCCAAATTAGAGAAAACTGACCTATGCTTTTTGACTCCCTGTACTGCTTTTAAAACTCGTTAGATCTTGTCTGGATGTTGAGGACTCAGGAGTTTATAATGCTGTCCAAGAAGATGATGCTTTGCATTCCTGCTTATTCTGTGAACAATTACAGAATGACTTCTGTTTCTAGTTGCCAATGATAACGCCCCTGAGCATGCTCTTCGGCCCGGATTCTTGTCAACATTTGCACTTGCTACAGATCAAGGCAGCAAACTTGGGCTTTCCAAAAACAAAAGCATAATCTGTTACTACAACACTTACCAGGTAAGAAATTAGCCAACAACGGTTGCTTGTTAGTGAGAATGCCAGCCAGTAAATAAGTGGTAAAAATGCTGAAAAAAAGTTTTGAACTGGATCAGTTCAGATGGCACAGAAAAGTCTGTTCAAAATCTATGAGCGCCTATAATTTAAACAGTTTGGAGTTTAATTGGCATGATGCATGAACCTAAGTCACTATGGGTTTAAGTCAGCCTGGTTTGGTGGCTTTGTGTGCTAGGTGAATCTGGATTCAGTAGTTTGTTTAACAAAGTACTATATGTTCAGGTATGCAGCTTATCGCAATGTATTAATCCAGCCAGTATAAAAGATTTATACAACGTAAAGAGAAATCAGAATTTTGAAACAGGGTATTGTGATGTTTCATGTACACGTAGTTCTCATCTTACGACCAAAATTGAGCCCAGAATTTATGTTGCTGAGCGAGAAATTTGTTAAGTGAGTTTTTCCCCATTTTATGACTTTTCTTGCCACATTTGTTAAGTGAATCACTGCAGTTATCAAATTAGTAACAAGGTTGCTAAGTAAATCAGGTTTCCCATTGACTTCGCTTGTCAGAAGGTTGCAAAAGGTGATCACATGACCCCGGGATATTGTAGCCGTCATAAACGTGAGTCAGTTGTCAAGCATCTGAATGTAAATCAGGTAACCATGTGGATGCTGCAGTGGCCATAAGTGTGAAAAATGCTCATAAGTCACCTTTTTCAGTACTGTTGTAACTTCAAATGGTCACTAAGCAAGATGTTATAAGTTTAGGACTGCCTGTTTTTGGATTAGGTGTGACGTGTGTATGTCCCTCTGAATATATGCAGAAGATACTATTAGCACTTTAAGGGTAGGAATAGAGAATGGCTGATTGCTAATCTGCCAACTAGCAGTGTATAAAACCCAAACAGTTAAACTTACCATAACAAAACACTTACATTGAATGTTGAAGTTGTATTTCTTCTCTTGTAGGTGGTTCAGTTCAATAAACTTCCTTTGGTAGTGAGTTTTATTGCCAGCAGCAACGCCAATACAGGTACATTTTCAAAATTGAAAAGCTCCGTATGTTCAGCATTTCAATATTTAGATTTAAAGGATACGGTCTCTGCCCATTTTTTAAACTCTATCCAGTTTTCGCAAAGAAATTTGAAATTAGTCGTTCCCTTCGTAAGGACTAAAAGCTAGACCTAAGGAAAGCCTTACATCAAAAGTTTTCACAGATTATCCTTGGTCAACATTGCTGACAGAACCAAACATTGCAATTTTCCTCTAATAGAAAGGGAAATCTATGTCTTGCTAGCAGTGATACCGCTCCTCACCCAAGTAATAAGTTCTTCCTAACACTATCAGAGTGAAGTAACTTGTGCCAGAGTGAAGTAACTTGTGCCAGTTATGGATTCAGTAGTGCCTCTATACAAAATCTTGGGCAGGGGTGGGCAACTATGGAAAGGGCAACCTTTACAACCTGTGGATTTCAACTCCCAGAATTCCTGAGCCAACATAGTATAAGTTGTGAGATTGCCCTTCTGAAACAATAGATTAAGATGGAATTTAAACCTTCCCATACTTGCTTTCATTCCTGCCTGAGAGACAAAAGTTAATCTTTATATCTCATCTTCTTTGCCTATCTTTACGTAGGACTGATTGTAAGCCTGGAAAAAGAGCTGGCTCCTTTGTTTGAAGAGCTGTGGCAAGTGGTGGAAGTCTCTTAACTCAGTATTTATATCCAGAGCACAGCATGTCTTTAATATGAAACAGGGAGAGATTCAGTCATTTTCACACTATACAATGAATGTCTTGGAAAAAATGTCACTTTCTCTTATGTTAAAAACTGTACTGGACTGAAATATAAGGTAAGATTGGGATAAATGGGCTGTAGCTTTTCCTGTATATCTTAGGTAGCTGAGTGTATTAGTGAGCATAACAACTCCCATGGAGTTAACTTCATGCTAGCACATATTTCATAGTAGAAAAAATACTTTTTGTGTATATGCCATTCACAACTTTTTCACTCTACCAGCAATATGTTGCCTCTGTCTAGATAAATGGAGACTAGTGCAAACATAAATTTTACAGTCAAATCTTCCTTTATGCTTAGAAGAAGAATATTATGGGGAAAACGTACGTTAATACTGGTATGCAATCAATGGATCTTTGTTTGGATAACAGAATTTTAAACTTCAAGGTAGCTATTTGTAAACAAGTAGCTACATGCTAGCTGTTTTCTCAGAGTTCAAATTAATCAGTGCATTCTCTTTCTGTATTCTTTGTAAAACTGATGTTTTGAATACATGTAATTATTGCTGACTTATCTGGCTTTGTATGTTCCTAAGCAAATCTGAATAAAGAAACAGGCAAGGTATATAGTCTGATCGTTATCACAGAGATAGATATTGCAAAGCAACATTACTGTTCTCTTTAACCTCAGTACGTTGATTTATACAGTGTTGTTGCCTTGGAGTTAAAAAAAAAAGGCAGGGAAACCCAACTCGGAGTATTTTTTTTAAATGAGAGAAATAATTTTGAAAGTTGGAAAGTATAAGAATCATAACACATCAAAAGGAATGTTCTATATATGGAAGAAAGCCACTTTGACAGGACATTAACAGCTACATATACAACTGCACTCTAACAAATAGGCTTCAGGTGAAGAACAGATCAGGCATATAGGTGGAATCTAGACCAGAGCATTGTTTATAAATCATGGCAGCTTTCAGGTGTGTAAACCTCAACTGCCAGAATTCCCTAGCCAGATGGCTATTGCTGAGAAATCCAGAGTTTGAAATGTGGAGATTGCCAAGATTGAGAACAAGTAGTTGATGTCCATTCTAACTCTCACATACTATGATTTGGAAATTGTCACGTTTGAGAAACATTTAACCAAGAGAGTCTACAAGTACTTTTTCTTTCTTTCAAAATCCAGTAGTGGAAATCTCATTTAAATTAAGAACAGTACTCTAACCCTAGCCTCAGAGCCCTCGTTGAGAAAGGAAGATTAGTTATGTAGAGCTTCAAAGTATTTGTATTGTCACTATTATCTTATCCGCTGCACAGCTAAAATTGTATTTTCTTTTTGTTCCTGGTTTATTAGAAATTTTATAATAAAAATATAAAATACGATACATTTGTTCCCAATACATATTTGTGCAATCCTTCATTCACTCTTGTTCTTACAAACTGACAACAATGTAACATTTTGAAATGTTTCTATTGGAAAATATAAAAATATTAAATAATAAAACATATGAGAAAACATGTTTTACAAGGTTAAAAAATACAAGAAAATGTTAACAAAAGTGAGAGCCATAGTTGGCTGTATATATTTTGGAACTCTTAAACGATATTAATTCTAAATAGTAATTAATGGAAATTAATTAAATGGTAATTTAATGTCATGTACACAAATGCCAATTTGTTCCCTAATAAGTATTGTGTTGTATTATATTTCTTATTTCGCTAACCCAAGTTGTCTGGCCTCTAAAATTATATCGGATAGGTTTGAGTTAGTGGCATAGACCATCACGATTTGTCAAATGCATACACTAACAGAAAAGTTTATTTCATCCTGCCAAAGACATTAGCTGACAACTGGAGGTAATAAAATGCTATGCAGACTTATGTATTTGATTCTGCAGGTCTCTTACAATCTAGCAAGGAAGGTGTGCTCTCACATGACTTTATGCTTAAGTATGCTGCATATTTGCAGAAAATCTGTTGCTGAACCAGGATATGAACAATATATTAGGTGTGCATTCAGCATAAAGCTTCCGATAGATACCAGTTTCTACTATAGGGCAAATATATTTAAACAGTGTAGCTGAAGCTACATCTTAACCATCTACGTATATCTTGAGACGTGCAGTTTCTCTGTGTCTTGGAAAACAGCTACATTTATTTGTCTGCATGGAGAATATCCATTGTGGCATTTTGAGACCTTGCAGTAAATTTAAAGCAGCAGCCATCGGTGACAAAGTACAGTCACTAATGAATGAGGGCCATGGACACAGAAAGCAGCCATTAAAAAGCACAGTACTAACAGCGTTTCTGACCTGAAACAGACTTCTAAAGTAGCATCTCATTTGTCACAATATACAGGTAGTTCTTGACTTAATATCACAATGGAACCCAACATTTCTGTTGCAATGCAAAACAGTTGTTAAGTGAGTTGTGCCACATTTTACAACCTTTTTTGCCACAGTTAAGCGAACCACTGCAGCTCTTAAGTGAATCATGTGGCAGTTAAGTGAATCTGGCTTCCCTCGTTGACTTTGCTTGTCAGAAGCCAGCCGGGGAGGTTGCAAATGGTGATCACATGACCCCGGGGCAATGCAGCTGTCATGACTGCACGCCAGTTGCCAAGCGCCCAATTTTGATCGGGACCACAGGGATGCTACGATCGTGTGAGAGCCAGTCATGAGTAAAGTTTTTCAGTGCCATTTTAACTTTGAACGGTCACTAAATGAATGGTGGTAAATCGAGGGCTAGCTGTACTCCCAATATTGAAAAAGTACCTTACTTGCCCACAGAAATGTGTCCCACTAGCAGTAGATTATCTGTAATGATTGCTCATCAGGGAAATCAAAACTACAGAAGTTCTGAGAAAATTATTTCGAAGTGTTAACAGATGATTCTTAACCCCAGTCAAAGCCACAGATGAAATCAAAACTATTTTTTAAAAAACTGCGTGCAGGTGTGTCTTAATAGGCCAGTGTGTAAATGGTTTGAAGCGTACGGAATGGCAGCCAGAGATGAGTGGGTTTGCAACTAGTTCAATTACATGCTATGAAACTAAGTACTTTGACTGAAACTGCTTACATAACTAGTGAAAACATGGCAGCAAAGGCAAATACAGAATGCCAGTAACCACGGTGTATCCAGAATAATGAAATATTGAATAGGTGAATATCCATCTTCCAAGATAATCGTCTTCTGCTTTAACAGTGTTCAGGAATTTCCTAGAAATAAGTTGTCAGCAAGTCGGCAGTTGCAGAGCTTAAAAAACTCTGATCTGATCAGGTGCAGCACTTCTTAATGCTGAATAATGAATCTGAAGGAGTATGAATAGGAACCGAGGTTGGTTTCTGCACAGTTAGTATTTGTAGCCAAAACTACTATGGCCTGAGTGTGCCGTCCTGCTGGCGTTTTTTCCTTATCTGGGACTAGGAGAAAAAATGTAAAGGGGAGAAAATACTTGTTGTTGAAATGAATTTGTAAATAAAAGTAAATTAAAATACCATGTAATTTAAGAGCTTCTGGTATCCTCTGCATATTGCTAGGCTACATCTCCCATCATCTCTAATCAGTTCACTATAGTATATATAGTATACAATAAGTAGTATAACAGGAGTGGGCAACTATGACAACTTTATGACCTGTGGATTTCAACTGCCAGAATTCTTAGCTGGCTCAGAAATTCTGGGAGTTGAAGTCCACAGGGCATATAGTTGCCCATCCTGGTAGTATATGGTAACTAGCAATAATTAGAACTATAGCCCACCTAGAAGACCTATTTGAAAGTACAATTTGTTCGAAATGCAATGGGTCTCATGTTAGAATAAGGTTGCCATAACCACAGTATCGTTATTGCTGAATTGGCTGCTCAGAGGCCATGTTTGGGAATAGCCTCCTTTCAGAGAAAAGCTTAGCACTCTCATCACCGGCCTTCTGGAAACGAGTGAAAATGCAAGTCCTGTGAAGGGCATCTGGAGATTGAAAAGCAGTCAGCTTTACATTTGTATTTGCTATATTGATATTTGTTTATATTGCTGACTTTTATTGTCGCAGCAAATATTCAACGTGTCTTCTAAATGTAAGCCACTGGGAGCACTTATGGCTGGATATTAAAGAAGTAAATAAAACTAAACAAATAACACTACAAGAGGGCCAATAATGGACAAGACTTCTCAACTTTATATATTTTAAGCAGGATTGACCGAATAAAGATGAAAGAGGATAGTTTGATAAGATACCAAGGTATCGGCATTAGGGAAAAGAAGGCCGGTGTCATAACAGAAATTGAAAAAGAAAATGGGTCCTATCATATAAAAGACTATATGTTACTCAGTTATTTGAATTTAAGTATATTTCCCTTCAAATCATTCCCGCAAATCATTTGAGCGTTTCGCAACATATTTTTTTTTATTTCTCAGACCGAATCATTATACTTGGTAAACTCTTACCGATTTGATGTATATTTTGTTTCTTTTAAAAGTAGTCACTAAAGTGAGTGGGTTGAGCTTTTTATTAGGCCATTTTACATATTTTACATATTTTACTTGGAAAATATAAAGCAAAAATTCTGCCTTGGTGCCATCATCCCATAGCTCTGCTGATTTCAAAGATCAAAAGATTTCAAACAAACTATTTTGAATAAACTACTGTCCAACTGCAAATTTAGCCTTATGCCTATTTTCTCATTCCTACCAGAAAGGCAAATCAGTTTTTCCAGAGCTTGATTCTCCATTCAGCATTTAATCCAAATCAATTCCTCACCTATATTACCCTTCTCATTCACTATATGCCTGTTCCTACGTCATAAAGCCTTAATTCATGTGACTACCCACAATGAGCACCGCTGTGCAGTATAAAATATAAAAGTGCAATATAAAAGTCCAAATATCATCTTTTATTTTGGGTAGGGGTGTGTGTTTCATTATGACTGAATCGCCTGCACCAGCTAAGCTCCAGAAGACAGCAGAGAGACACTACAGAGAAAAGTGAAGTTGAGTTGCTCTGTGACATGCATAGAAGCATTGGGCCCTAATGTTTAGTACAGTTTCATTTCCTTTTGGAAAAAGAACATAGGAAACTATCAAGTCACATTCTTGGGCGATCTAATTTGGTGTTGTTTGTACAGAGTGCAATTGCTCTTAAACATCTCTTTGTTATCTGGAGTTAAGGATACCCTTGACTTACTACAATTGAGCCCAGAGCTTCTGTTGCTAAGCAAGGCAGTAGTTAAGTGAGTCACACTCCATTTTATGACCTTTTTTGCTACCATTGTTAAGTGAATCACTGCAGGTAAGTGAATCATGTGGTCATTAAGCAAAACTGGCTTCCCTCATCGACTTTGTTGTCAGAAGCTCCCTGGGAAGGTTGCATATGATAATCCCAGGGCTGTTGTAACTGTGAATGGTCACTAAATGAATGGTTGTAAGTCAAGGACAAAGAAGCAGAGTAGGGAATGTTTAAATGTACATGAGTATATATGTTGTAATTTTCTCTTTAAATGTTTCCAAGGCTACCATTCTGGGATTAAATTAGAGAAATTGGCACTGTCAGCGTGAACTATTGTTTGTCACTATATTGCTACCCATTTAATTCTAATCAAATCTTCTGTGATGGACATTTCCTTACCAGTTTCCACTGCAATATTTTAATCCACTCATCGGCTTCTACTCCAGTCTTTGCATACAGGTAATATGTTCGCATTGGAAATACTAAACTGTAAAATATAAAATTATAAACATTCTGTGTCACAAATATAAGAAAACCATGGTCACCTCCAATATTAATATTCCATTTTTCCAAAGAAACAAGCTAAGAATATTATTTGATTTATTTAAAAAAAAATCCTACTTCTTAAAAGGAATAGAAAGTAATTGAGGTAAATATTTGAAATTTGACCAAAGCCTTATGATAAATAAAATATTTTTTTAAAAAATGGTTAAAAAACAAACCAGGTAAATGATGAAAGCTAGTGGCGAGCTTGTTTGTTAGGATGGCTAAAAATGCAGCTTTTTGTTTCAGTCTTAAGCAACACAGACAGTATGTGCAAGAGGAGCATGCATGGTACGCTGCTCTTTCCTAATTAAACTAGAATTCTTGGAATTCAAGCACAGCCCTTTTCTAAAGCTGTTCAGAAAATAAGAACAAAAGAAGAGCAGGAAGCAATTAGTTCTGATGGCAAGCTGACAAATCAAGGAAAACCAGCACAATGTCTTAATTGAATTCATGAGAAATAACAGTAATTTGGTTAGCGGTGAGGTGAAGAAGAAAAAGTGTAAACAGAATAGCACTGAGAAACTGTTAAAGAAGGAAAAGACATGCTAGGATACCCCAAAGTCGTATTTAAGCTTCAACTTACCAAAAGCAATTCACTTTTTCTTGGGAATAGTCAAACTGCACTGCTGAGCATTCAGTTAAATCAAGTGCTCTGATTGGCTCTGTGGACTTGAAAAAATGTTATTTTTGAAACAATTGCTCTGTGTTAACATTTAAAATGATTATTCGCCTCGCCCATCATAGACATCAGGTAAGAATCAGAACAGTAAATAAGACCTTACAGACAAAGATTATTTTGCACTCACTAGTGCAGGGGTGTCAAACTCAAGGCCCAGGGGCCAGATCCGGCCCACGGGGTGCTTAGATGTGGCCTGCGGGGTCACCCTGGAAACAGCGAACAAACGGTCCGCAGTGCCTCTGCCACCAAAAGCAGCTGTGGGGGGCACACATGGCCCACCTGAACTCCATTTTCACTGGTAGAGGGTTGCAGGAGGCCGTCACGGCTGAAAACAGAGCTCAGGGACCATTTTTTTGCTGGCAGGGCGCTTGGGTTGCCACAGGCACCCCTGACATGAGTGATATCAAGCTGGCCACATCCACCCTGGCCACGCACACTCCAGCCCTCGAGGTCAAACACAAGCCTGATGCGGCCCTCAATGAAATCAAGTTTGACATCCCTGCACTAGTGAGTTTGATTTAATACATTGCAAAAGATGTAGTACAACTGGAAGGAAAAAGACCTTAGAACAGGGGTGTCAAACTCAAGGCCCGTGGGCCAGATCCAGCCCGTGGGGTGCTTGGTTCTGGCCTGCAGAGCCACCCTGGAAACAGTGAAGGACCAGCCTGTGGTGACTCTGCCAGTGACAATGGACCTCGGGAGGGCCACATGCAGCCCTCCAAGGCTTCGTTTTTGGCCATGACTGCCTCCTGTTGCCCTCTGCACGCAGCCACCTGACCTCTGCTTTCCTTGGCAGAGGGCAGCAGGTGACTGTTGTGGCCAAAAATGGAGCTCGGGAGCTTGTTTTCGCTAGCAGAGTGCTCGGACCACCACAGGCGCCCCCGACACAAGTGATGTCAAGTTGGCCATGTCCACCCAGCCTGGCCACGCCCCTAAGGTCAAACACAACCCTCATGTGGCCTTCAATGAAATCGAGCTTGACACTTCTGCCTTAGAAAAAGAAATCTAACATGGGTGGATTTTCCTTCTCCTCCGATAGCAATGAATGTAGTTTATCCCGCTATAGCTTTAGGCCTCTTGTGAGTATTTCTATAAAGGAGGGGCAGCTCACATTTTTGGGCCATGCTTTAAAATTATTATTGGCCTCCAAAGCCCACAGGATCTACATCTCATCCATTATTGTGATGATACCAGTGGGGCAGGGCAAGCTCATTTTATTTTGCAGAGTTGAGGTGTACGTAGCAAATACGATTAAACCTTGAAACCTTGAAAAGACTATTTTGGTGTCCAAAATGCATAATTACACACAGAAAATAATTTTTGTCACTAACTAACAGGAGAGAATTTGGGGGCTAGGGAGGAATGTGCAGTCTGCATTTTCTTACTTCCATATGCTATAAAGGAAGCACAGTCATTGATAGAACAGAGGTGGCATGTAAGGGTAGCCCATTAACTGAACTGATACACTACGGAGTAAAAATGGCAATATGGAGTATTGAAGTCCATGTTGCTTGGCACTGAGTTTTGCAGTAGCTATTTTGGAAACATGGGACAAAGAGTATTTCCAGTATCTTGTTGGTTGCTTTCTGTCGGCTCTCACAAGCAACAGAGTAAAACACAACTCACCGTCTGATCTTTGTAGTATTTCAGCTCATTCCTATGCAGTGTAAACCACCTTGTTTTCCAGTTCTAAAAGAATAAAGAATAAAGAGTGGGGAAATAGAAAGAAAGAAGCAACATGTACTGGAAAAAAACCTTCTCTTTCTTCCCTTCCTCACCAAGATACAGGTAATTCCCGACTTACGACTACAATTGAGCCCAAAATTTCTGTTGCTAAGTGAGACAGTTGTTAACTGAGTTTTGCCCCATTTTACATCGTTTCTTGCCACAGTTGTTAAGCGAATCTCTGCAGTTGTTATTTAGTGAATATGAATCTGAGTTCCCTATTGACTTTGCTCGTCAGAAGGTTGCAAAAGAGGATCATGTGACCCAACACTGCAACAGTCATAGAAATGAATCAGTTGCCAAACATCCGAATTCTGATCACGTGACCATGGGGATGCTGCAATGGTTGTAAGTGTGAAAAATGGTCATAAGTCGCTTTTTGTCAGCGCTGTTGGAACTTCAAATGATCACTAAACAAATTGTTGAAGATTACCTGCATCTAACACACACAGCATCTCCCGTACTGAATGAGTGTACATGGACAGGAAATGCAACTTGCATCAACAAGGTAAGACAGAAACAGCTAAATGACACTTGGAGATGCCACAGAGTAGCCTTCCCTAATCTGGAAGGCACTAAACATGTTTGGAAGGTACCAGGTTGGAGAAGGCTACTTGAGATGAGGTTTAAGTCGCACTGGAAAAAAATGAAATGCAATGGAAGGATGGCTCAGAAGAAGATTCTAGAAGTAAGGAAGACAAGACTTAGTAAGTGAAAAGGAAGAGGATGTTGCAAACTCCTGCATGACATGAGACGTGAACAGGAAAAGACAACAGATGAATCTACATGAAAAAGGAGAAGTGAGATTGAGGCTATATACAACTCAAGTGAGATTGGAGATTAGAGAAAAATTACGTGTAGTCTTACCAGTAAACTCATAAAGAGCATGGAAAGAGGCTGAGATTGGCTACCTATTTCTCTGATTTGAGAATATTCAAAAGTCAATTTAGCCAATACCTTGAACATACTGTAACTCTAAATTTGATGGAAAGCTGGATCTAAAATTAAGTCCGAACTATATAACAACTGTTTTTAATCACATAACCATTCAAAATAAAATTATTTTTCTTTCTTGTGCCTATGGCTTGATAAAGCCCACATCAGTATATTCTGCATGCTGTCTGGGGAATTCTGATAGTCCACACATCTTAAAGTTGCCAAGATTGAGAAACACTGCCTTAGAAGTTTTTGAAGGTCTGTGCTGTGATCTCAGTCTGAAATCAGGAAAAGTGAGGTAATTCTGATTCAGATTCTGATTCAGAAAGGGACAATTGTGAGAGAACCAGGAAATGAAGAGACAATTCTATAAATGGTACTGAGAGAGGAATACGTGGAATAGCCAACAGATTTTGGCAGAAATACTACCTAAAAAAACCAAGATGGCTCTTGCTGAAATCTGGATTTCTCAGCACTTGAGGTGAAAATCCAAGAAGTAGCTCTCTGCTCTATAGCAAGAAAATTGCATTTTTAAATAAATATACCATTTTCTACCTTTTCAAAATGAGCCACTAAAAGCAGCTTCATATGGCTCTCTATTTCATACAGCTTTTGGTAAGATAGTATCCTCCAGGAACATTGGACTGTAACTCCCATCATAACCATACTGGCAGGGGATTATAGGAGTGACAGTCCAACATGCCTAGAGGCTGCTATACCAAGGAAAAGTAAGTTTCTTAACAATACAGCGATTGTTGGATATTATACAAACATGTATTCCAGATCCTATTTTGCTCACACATGCCCAATACAATTTTCAAGCACTGCTTCTTAGCATGTTTGATTTTTAATGTGTAAGGAAATAAACAATAAAACAACTTTTAGATTGCTTACCTTAACTATTTTGCCTTGCTTTGTTAGATAACCTTCTTTAGTCCCTAACTGTAATGAAACACAGGAAAGTTTATTAGGATGGTTGAGAAGGTTGGGGGGGGGGATAGGGGAAGGGGGGAGGCAGGTAGATCTTCATCTCAGACTTGAGTCTTTTCAGAATCTTGATGTGACTCACACAGCAAAAGAGATGGGTAGTTTTCAGCTGTAATTGCTCCTTTTCTCTTATAAATGAGTTATCTGCTCCCACTTCCCCAAAGGTTCATCTCAATGTACAACTATGCAAAATTTGTTTTGCCAATTAATTGGTGAAATATTCCCTCGGGCAACATGTATTAAAGCGGGTGCTGACTATAATGTACGAAATACATATCGTAAATGGATCAAACATAAACAGTAGGCAACTGTTCATCAAACTTCATATGGTTCATCAAATTCAATCAACATTCATATACAACACCCAGTTAGGGCAAAATGGAAGTGGGTCATCCGAAATTCACTGCATCATAAGGAAATCCAGCCATTCATTTAGAATACTGTATGAACTAAACATCCCATTGAATCATAATATTGAGAATACCATATGATATAAACACGGTGGTTGTGGTTTGTTAACCAGATTTAATATTTAGACCATTGTATGATCCTAGTCTTCATGTTCATGGATCTTTATGCTATAAGTTACATTAATAGCTGATGGGAAGAGCGATGGCTCAGCGGTTAAAAACGCTGAGCTGGTCAGCTGGAAAGCTAACTGCCCAGGTTCAAGACTCAACCACTTCATGACGGAGAAAGTTCCCATTACTTGCCCCAGGTCCTGCCAACCTAGCAGTTCAAAAACATGTAAATGTGAGTAGATAAATAGGTACTACTTCAGTGGGAAGATAACAGTGTTCTGCTTCAGTGTATAGTCATGCTGGCCACATGACCATGGAAGTGTCTTCAGACAATGCTGGCTCCCTTGGCTAAGAAATGGAGATGAGCACCCCACCCTAGAGTCAGACACGACTGGACAGGGGAAACCTTTACCTTTAATTGCTGAAATGCACCATTTCAAGAACATTTTGTCACTAAGACCATCTTTCCCAAACTGATGTCTTCTATATTTGCCAAGTCTTCAACTCCAAGAATTTCCAGCCTGGATGCTTTCTTCTAAAGAATTCACTTCAGCTCTAATCAAAATCTTCTCCTAATTCCATAGTAAACTATGGAAAGCTTTCTTTTCTCCAACCAATAGTCCAAATAGGAACTCACCGATGGAGCACTGGGAATGAGGTCAAATTCTGTTCTTCCTGACTGCATAGCCGTGTGGACTCTCACAGATTCATAAATGGAAGGCTCTTCTACTTTCTTGGGATATGGATGCTTCAATACAATCAATGTCCCTATAAGAAAGAAAGCCCTAAGTAGTCCATAAAAGTGAATTCAGAGCCTTTCCCCTTACATAACAGGATGTCCAAAAGGTGCTTTTTCAAGAGGCAACTGGACTTTTTAGTTTTTCTTTGAAGACATTTCACTTCTCATCCAAGTTCATAAATGCATGGCACAACATAGGAGAACAAACCCATCAGGACAAGATTCAGCAGTCCATCTGCATTTAAAAGAC
>JANHFL010003127.1:111168-124451 GCA_032468155.1 Oxyrhabdium leporinum
CACCCATCCCACCCCTTCCAGGAGTCTCCACACAGCCCATTTTGGATGCAGGTAAGTTTAAGGCAAGCGTGGAGGCTCGGGGAGGGTGAAAAACAGGCCTCCTGGAAGTTCAGGAAGGCTGGAAATGGGCCCGTTTCCAGCCTCCAGAGAGCCTCCTGAGCCCGGAGAGGCCATTTTCACCCTCCTGGATGCTCGAGGAAAACCTCCGGAGGCCGGGGAGGTTGAAATCCCCCCACCATGGTACAGGAGGCCGACTGGGCCATGCCCACCATGGCCACGCCCACCCAGCAACCAAGCAGTGAACCCATTGCTGAAATTTTTGAAGCCCACCCTTGCCTAACATCAATTGAGAAACAAACTCTGCAACAAGTGAGAGATGATGACTTTATCATCATTTCAGTGGAGGAGGGTCTATAGCACGGATGTCAAACTCATATCATGGCAGTGTCACATGATGTATTGGGACTTTTTTCTCCTTCGCTAACTTGGGTGTGGGCGTGGCCAGCGTGTGACGCATCTGGCCAGGAGTTTGACAGCTGTGGTCTATAAGGTCAGTTATACTGGATTTCATACTTACTAATAGGAATGAAGGGGTTGAGGTAGTAGTTATAGGAGCTTTGGGAAAGAGTGTCATACCATAATCCAGGCAAGGATAACTGAAATAAATCAGGCTAGTGCTCTAGATTTTAACAGAGCTGACTTCAACAAACTAAGAGAAAGAATAGGAAGGATTCCATGGATTGGAAATGCTAGAAGGAAAAACAGTTTGGAATGCTTGGGAAATCCTGAAAAATGATATTGAAAAGGCCCAACTCTGGCTCAACAATAGTGCCTATGAGAGGGATCTTGATGTCCTAGTGGACTACCAATTAAGTATGAGTGTTTGGTGCCCAAAAGGTTGGGGGCCAATGTTATAGCACATCAAAAGCTTCAGAACTAATACTTAAAGTTTCAGAACCAAAATAAACGTATTTTTTTGTTTTGTGCGATTTCCAATATTTATCTTACTTAGCTCAAACATGCCACGTCGTCATCACAGTCTTTATTTTTAATGTCCACTCTTAAGAATACAGGTAGCCCTCAACTTATGACCACGATTGAGCCCCACTTTTTTGTTGCTAGGTGAGAAATTTGTTAAGTGAATTTTGCCCCATTTTATGACCTGCCTTGCCAAGCTGTTAAGTGAATCACTGCAGTTGTTAAATTAGTGACACCATTGTGAAATGAATCTGGCTTCCCCATTGTCCTTGCTAGTCAGAAGGTTGCAAAAGGTGATCACATGACCCCAGGACACTACAACAGTCATAAATGCGAGTCAGTTCCCAAGCATCTTAATTTTGATCCCCATGTGACCATGGGAATGCTGCAACGGTCAGAAGTGTGAAAACCGGCTATAAGTCACTTTATTCATTGCCCTTATAACTTTGAATGATTACTAAGTGAATTATTGTAAGTCAAGGACTACCTGTACAGCTCTCATTGTCTATTTCTTTCTTTTTATGTGTACGCCGTAGTTGCAGCTCACAGTAAAGTTCCAAGCAGCTAATGAAGCCAACTTCAGGTTCACAGAAAGCAACGCGCTAATAAAAAGATCAGAAAACTTTTGCTCCAACTGTGATCCATGTTCAGAAGCCAAGCTAATTTTTTTCTGGCTCAGCATTATAAGTGAAAGTACCAGGAAACCAGTTTCTGGAGATGTTGTAGCTCTGTCACTCTTATAGTTAGATTGCAAGTACGCCAGCTGGGTTTGCAAGGGGAATGTCTGAATGGATTGCAATGCTGTATCTTTCATGTTTAGATTTTGCTACGTTTCCCTCCCACGTCCAATAGATGATCCTACTATTCGTTTATAATTACAATTTTGGTGGCTTGCACTCATACCAGATGACGGGCGTGGTAGACATCTCACCAAAGGACAGTTGAGGCCTGAGATTGTTTAACGAGAAAAATAAATAAACAGCCAGTGGTGGTGGTGGTGATATTGATCAATCTTCTACCATTTGTGATCAGAAGACTAGCAACAACAATAACAAAAGCAACTACGAAGTCTAAAAAAAAGAGTCTCTCTGGAGACTCTCGGACATCCAGGTCATGGTTGTCCCAAAGGTGCAGCTCTGTACATCGGGGAAACAAAACAACCACTTCATAAATGCATGGCACAACATAGGAGAACAAATTCATCAGGACTAGATCCAGCAGTCCATCAGTCCATTCAAAAGACAAAGGACACACTCTTTTGAAGACAGCAAAGTCCACATTTTGGACAGAGAGGACCACTGGTTTGAAAGAGGGGTCAAAGAGGCCATCTATGTCAAAATTGAACAGTCCTCTCTCAACAGAGGGGGAGGGATACGACATCATCTATCTCCAATCTACAACACAGTCCTTTCACCAGTTCCAAGAAGGCTTCTTGAAAAAGCACCTTTGGGACAAACATGACTTAGATGACTGAGAATCTCCTTAGATACATAACAGGATGCACACAAAAAAAAAGAAGAAGAAGAAGAAACATGATCTTAGAAAGTCATTACAACATATCATTTACTATATTTACCTAGATCTAATCTAGTATCCTGCTATATAAAAATTAAACACTTTGATAACTTAACAAAGTATCAAAACATATTTGTCTATTTTTGTTTTACATTTCTCCCTTTATCTCAGATTCACCAAAAACCTACTGAGATCTCCTTTAGATTCACCTTAGACCTATTCTGGACTTCACCCTCACCGATCTAAAAAGCACAATTTGCAAAATATGTCAACCTACAGGGAAGTATCCCTGCACTTTGATGTATTTTGGCATGGAACTTCTTCCCAGCTAAATAATAAATAAAGCCCCAGCAAGGTGCAGTACATAGATACCTTACCTTATCCTAAAACCTAAACAAGTTTCTACTTGAAGAAGAGACTACAGTTGTCGACTAGTTAGGAATTGAACAAGCATCCCAGAAAAAGGTAGTGACCAGCCATTTCTAGATTGTTGCCAAGAAAACTACATGGCATCTCCATGAAATCACCAGCTGAATTTGACTCAAAGGACACCTTGCTTATTATAGAGTCCTTGATGCTCTCTAGCTTGGTTCTTTGGTTGCAGACATTTTGTTACCTAACATCAGCAGTACTAGTGAGTGTGGACTTTGCTGCCTGTTTATACACACTAGTTTGCTATGCCGTTGTTTGGCAGGGGCGGGGAGTGGGGTACTTGAGTAGGGTACTGTTTCCTGCTTGATTGTCTGGTGTTACTCCTTGCTTATCTGGGTGAGGATATATCTGGTCTTTTTGTTTCATTTTTATCTTTTTTATTGTCTCTTTTGAATGATGTTTAAATTTGGTTTATCTGTATGTATCTGTTGATGACTGATTTGTCTCAGCATGCAGTAATTCCCTATCATTTTTGGATTTATCTTGGTCTGGGATGCTTACAGTCTCTCAGTTGAAACTATGGTTGAGACGTGTTGTGAAACTAAGGACGTCATGTTTTTGCTTATTTTTTAATAAATATTTAAAGTGCTTTTAAATATTGCTTCATATTATAAAGGTTAGGGTTAGCGTTATTTTAGAATCCTCAAAATCAAATGAAATAGTTGATATTTCAAATAAAATTACCCATTATCTGTAACCATGAAAGAGTTTCATTCCAGATTGTTCTCTGGCCTATGGAAAGAGAAATATAATCTATTGATGTGGGATCCAATTTGGGTCGGTCACCAGGATCAGAAGTTTTGTCTTCTGAGTTTTTGGATTCTTGCTAGAGCCCATCTTCAGGAAACTGAAGTGACCGACACAGATTGGATCCTGCAACATTATCCTTGGACTCTTATTAAACCTACTCTGTAGAGTTTGGGCTATTAAGGTATTTGTTTTTTCTGGTGTTAACTTTCCTTTTCTATGCATTGCTTCATATAGAAAAATAACATGGAAGGGAACAAGTTTACAGGTATTATGAGGTCTAACACCTATCTCCCAGCTGGTGGCACTTTCCATTTTAAGAACATGAAAGGAGTTTCACAGAGCCAGCAGAATCTGATTTCGGAGCTGGTAAACCATAGGCCAAGTCCATCATTCAACACTGGGGATCAAATTCACTATTATATAGTGTGAATTTCTTCGCTGTTAGCAGATATAACAGATGGCAGGATAGCCGGTGGTGAAGAAAAACTACAATAAGGTACAAGGTGCATTAGAAATGTTTAAAATTGAATGAACAATAAACTATAAGGAGGAGATTCCTAGGCAATAACATATAGTATATCTAAGATGCAAGCCATGAGAAACAATTTCTGCTAGTTAGGACTGGAGTAGGTGACCTTTTTAAAAGAGTAAGGCTGTTTCTATGGTTTTTGAACAAATAAAATTCTAATGGATGATACCATAATCAGTAAATGGTGGGATGTTATTACTTTAACTAGGCAATTTGCATCACTATTTATAGGATATCATGTGGTTTCCCACTCAAACATGAATGGAAGTTAAATCTGCCTGGCTTTAACAAAATTGGTATCTAAAGCTAGTCCTCAAGTTAGGACTATAATTAAAACCAGAATTTTGGTTCCTAAGCAAGGCGGTTGTTATGCCCAATTTTACAGACCTTTTTGCCATTAGTTGTTAAGCGAATCACTGCAGTTAACTGAATCATGCGATCAGTAAATGAATCTGGCTTCCCCCATTGACTTTGCTTGTCAGAAACCAGCTAGAAGGTTGCAATTGGTGATCATTCCAGGATAATGCAACCATCATAAAAACAAGCTGGCTGCCAAATGCCCAAATTTTAATCACCTGCTCGCAAAGATGCTGTGATGGTCATAACTGTGAGGAACAGTTCTAACAGTTGCCACTGTATCTTTCCTCACTAAACAAATATAAATCAAAAGCAACTTTGGGTTGGTTTGATTGAGGCCATTTCCCCATTAGTGAGTTATAGCATTTTGTAACAAAACAGAATATCAGAGTTGGAAGGGACCTTGGAGGTCCTCTAGTCCAAGGGTGTCAAACTCAAGGCCCACGGGCCAGATCCAGGCCATGAGGTGCTTAAATCTGGCCCATGGGGTCAGCCTGGAAATAACAAAGGACTGGCCCACCGGGCCTCTGGAAGCCAAAACAGGGCGCTGTTTTTGGCCTGGCCAGCCATTTTGTCCAGCAAGGTGCGGCAGAAGGTGTCTGTCCCATCTCCCCACCCTCCCAGCCAGCCAGCCCACAGAGGAGAACTACAGTGCTGATCTGGCCCTCGACCTCTGCTCTAGCCCAACCCCCTGCTCAAGCAGGAAACCCTATACCACTTCAGACAAATGGTTGTCCAATCTCATTTACAACTTCTGGAGGCAAGTTCTTCCACTGATTAATTGTTCTTAATTGTCAGGAAATTTAGTTCTAAGTTGCTTGTCTCCTTGATTAGTACCTGTACCGAGGTCTGATTTTGCCCCTGATCTCATTGATTCTATTTTTGGAAACATGTAGAGATAGTCCTCGACTTGACCGTTCAAAGTTACAATGGCACTGAAAAAAAGTGACTAATAACCATATTTCACACTTATGACTGTTGCAGTATCCCCATGGTCGCATGATCAAAATTCAGATGATTGACACCTGACTCATATCTATGACAGTTGCAGCGTTCTGGTTTCATGTGATCACCTATTGCGACCTTCTGACAAGCAAAGTCAGTGGAGAAGTCAGATTCACTTAACAACCATCTTACTAATTTAACAACTGCAGTGATTCACTTAACAACTGTGGCAAGAAAGGTCATAAAATGGGGCAAGACTCACTTAACAAATAGGTTGCTATTTGCTTAGCAACTGAAATTTTGGGCTCAATTGTGCTCATAAGTTGAGGGCTCCTTGTATTTTGAAAGTATAAAGAAATGGATTTTTAGTTGTATCGCTGTTTTGTCCTCTTAATGAAGGACAGCAAGGAATAAACTAAGGAGATACAGTCTATTTTGTCGAAATGGTGCTCTAGGTCAGCAAAGACTTAAACACAAGAAGACAAGACAAATAACTGGAATGTCATCTTAAAGCATTCCCACTGATTTGCATGTGCCCTATAAATCAGGGAATCCTCAAATGTGTTTAAATTGAATCCCAGTGTCACAATGCCTGATCCTGAGTATAGAAAAGCAAAGAATTTGAAAGATTCCAACAAAAGTACAGTAGGACCACCCTTGGACAAAGGGAGAATTCTCTTAAAACAAAACCTCACTGAAGTGATACTGCCATAAAACAAAGCAGAACAAAACAAAACCCTCTCTGAATTGCTTATTGCTCCTTATCATCCTTTCCTTTCTCCGAACGGCCAGGTACTTTAACATTCTTAAAAGTTCACCCATTGATCTTACTTGACACATAATGAGTTGATAATGGGAGCCTCTTCTTCACCTGGACCTGCTCCAGCAGTAGTTGCTCATCAAAAATCTGAAGCATATCTTGTGTTAAATAGCAGCCTATTTAGGGACTGTAACAACAGAGCTCAAGTTTCTAGGCACTGTGTCAGTTGGGGCCAGTCAATGAGTTTTAACACTTGTATCAGGAAACAGACTTGACACTTGAACAAGATTAAACCATTTCTGGCCTTAAACTAAATGTATATCTCAGTGCTCCTTGCCTCTCAATCTTCTCAAATGCTTTCTTAAACCATCTGGAATGATTTATTCAAGTATTTACTTGTGTAATAAAATTAAGTAAGGATAAAATCAGTATTTATCCCAAATGTATGAGATACAACATTGTTAGCCAAACCAAACTAAACTATTTGTATCAAGATTTATTTATTTTTACATTTATTTTTACCATTTTACAAGATGGTTTTATTTAAATTTGGAAGCTGTATAAGAATGGATCCAAAGATTTCAAAAGACGTCTATGGAGATTCTCAGTCATCTAGATCATGGTTGTCCCAAAGGTGTATTTTCAAGATGCAACTGGGCTTTCTGGTTTTTCTTTGAAGATGTTTCACTTCTTGTCCAAGAAGCTTCTTCAGCTCTGAGCTGAAGAAGTATTTTAGCTGAGAAGTGAAACATCTTCAAAGAAAAACCTGAAAGTCCAGTTGCCTCTTGAAAAAGCACCTTTGGGATTTCAAAAGAAGAACTGCAAAGGAATGACTTCTGTGGAATCAGTCCAGCAAAAACAAGAGTGCCAGTGATTTCAACAAAGCATACAGTTATTAATAGGAAAATTACTGGTTATGCAAACAGCCAGTGTCTGCAACTTTTACCTTTTAGTTAAAAGGCAGCAGAAAAAAAACTTGAACTGAAGGAGAGCAGAAATATTGAAGGGAAAAAATATTTAACTTAATTAACTGCATTATTGACCTCTTCTCCAACTATTGTATTAGAACTATTTCTTAATTAAACTTATATCTTTCTTTCCACTAGCAATACTATTGTTTGCTAGTCAAATTGTTTGCCACTAGACTATTAACAAATATTTTAGCACATTCATAAAAACAAAAAGGTATCACCCACAAGGTTAAAATCTATTTCGGCAAAAAGGCTGCAGAATTGCATGAATAAAAAAAAAACTTTGCTCGTTCTAGAAAAAAGAAGAAAGCTTTGGAATCATCCAACTTTGCAACTCCTCCCTTTGCAAGAGGTTCCCAAAACTGCAACTGGCCTCCAAGAAGGCCCCTTTCACATTCATACAGAGCATCCTTCTTCTCTCTAGATGGCCCTAAAGTCACAGAGAACCTTATAACCAAAATGCAGATTGTTAAGTGAGTCATCATGTGACACACCCCCACCCAATTTTATTATCTTTTTTTGCAACAGTTTTTAAGCAAATCACATATTTGTTAAATGTATCCGGCTTCCCCCACAGACTTGTCAAATAGTGATCATGTGACCCTGGGACACTGCAACTATTATAAATACCAATGCCAGTTGCCAAGCATCCAAATCTTGCTTATCAGACTATGGGGAAATGGCAATGGTCATAAGTGTGAGGACCTGGTCATTAAAAAGTGCCATCATAACTTTGAATGGTCACTAAAGGAATGGCCATAAGTATAGAACTATCTATAAGGTGTTTTGTTTCTTTGAAGCCATTCTTTGCCCTAGCCTGCCTTTGATGACAAGAGACTTTCAGGAACCAAAAAGCTTTTTCTGTAAAGCATTGAATCAAATGCATTGCGATTTCTATGCCAACTTGTGCTCTACGCTTCTCATATCCTGAATCCACGATGTACATAACATTTATCCAATTAGGAAACGTTTTCTAGTATGCAATATAGACTAACAAACTACTGTTATACCTGAACATCTGACGGCAAAAAGTAATTATTAAATATTAATTTACATATGAAGAACTTTGTTGGATGCAACAAAAAACTATAAAATTTACAAAGGGTAGACTTAATCTGAGGATATAAAAAAAGAACTTAGGTTTAAAGTAAAACTACAATATAAAATCTTTAAATTAAATTTTCACAATACAATATTTCAAAAGAAAGAGAAAAAGAAAATTTTGATTACCTGTCTCACTACCTATTAAAGGCTGATTCGCAAAATGCATGATCAGGTCTTTCAAGTCTGAAAATTCATTGAAACCAAACTTGTATGAATTCCCTGTGTATTCCACATGAAAATGTTTTACAGAATCTTTTGCTCTGAAAAAAATAAAAGGAAGTGGTTAACTGTACAAACTGTTTGCATTGGTTCCAGAAGACCATTAAATAAGAAAGTTAGCAAGAAGAAACTCCCTTATCTTCATAAGGAACTTATTCACATTTTCCTTCATTACCAGAAGTCTAAGCCTATGGTACTTCCTACCATCCATCCTTTACAAAAGATCATAAGCTTCTTTGTGAGGAAGTTAAGTTTTATCTTATATTACTCCACTTATTATTTTCCTTTGATGTAGACCAGCCTTCCTTAGCCTGGTGCCTTCCAAGTACTGTATGTTGAACTACACTTGGCCATGCTGATCGGGAAGTTGGGAGGCTTCCGTATACGAATTCCGAACCAGACTGAAAGCAGTTCCATGCTTCTATGTACCCATAACTTAATCAGCACTGGTGAGCTGAGCTGATTTATTTGTGGCTCAACTATCTTATAGGAGCAATTATGAAGCTCTTGATGATATTGAGATAAGGTAGCTTCGTTTTTTTTCCACTGGAGAACACCATTGGTTTACTCTCTTCCAGTTCCTCAGCTTCAGATCTTATGAGAAATGTTAGTTTGATGGCTTTGAGGCTCTCTCTCTTTCAGTAGCCCAAATGAAAAGAGCAGGAATAAAATCGTATTTTCAGGTCTTGCTCTCAGCATTTCAAATAGAAGAAGTTAAGACAATCAGAGATTTGCCTATCTGTCACACCATTTATTCTGTACCTCTGACTATCATCTGACTATTATCAGCTAAATAAAATGCAGTTATCTCTTATCCATTAATAGGAAGATTAAGTATATAATATCATTAAAACTAATGCATTACCACTTCAAAAACATGAGTTTCAGACTGTAATTCTCAAAATTATAATATATGAAAGGTCATTCTAGTTTGCATGTATTTGAGACTTCAGCATTTTACAAAACCAATCTAAGCGAACAGTCATTATTTTTAATGTAAGTTGAATATAAGTTTTTCATATAAGCTGAAATCAAAGCAAGTACATGTAACCTACAAAAATGGGCCACCATTAACTGCATTAACTGATTAATTATGAATATTTAAATTATTCTACTTCTGATTTTTTTTTTTAATTGTATTTCAGTCAAAGCTAAATGTTTCTGAATTGTAGCTATTTCACTGGTGTTCAGATGAATTGCATTTCCCAACTGACTTGTGAAAATTGATCAATGATAGTCAAGAGGATTGGGTATACTACAGTAAGACTTTGCTTCTTGTACCAGCTGCTACGTATATGACAGTTGTGGGAAAGAAAGCAGATACTGAACTCAAAATATGAGCAGGCTCATATGAAAATAATGTAAGAAATATTCATAATACTGTACCTTACAGAAAGAGAAAAAAGAGTAGTCTTGCCATTGCTTTTTCTTAGGAGATAGCTTCCATCATTGCCATTGGAAAGAAGAAGAGCCTCTGCTGCATGACGTGTGAGATTGTCATGGTACCATCTAATGAGACATCAAAGTTTGTATTGCATTAAATCCATGCCTATTGCAACAAGTGTGAAGTCCCATGCAGTTGGGCATGATCAAGGAAGCTAGAATTACACAGGTTTCAATAACATGACTTTAATAACAATAATTGGGAATTTCCAATTGTCCTTTATTAGTGAATTCATTATGATGGAAAGTCTCAGAACATTTTGAATCATTTCTTCTCAGGTTTGTTGACTCATACTATACAGAAGCCTTTAGATTTCATTTTTTATGACCAAATATCTGAAGGCAAACTTTTATTGTTTGAACAGTAAACATACTCATAGGGTCTTACTTCTTCATTACAACTTAATGCTTATTATTTCAATCTAAAAGTTAGTCTTGTCCCAGTTAGTCTCTCAAGAAGTCCCATAGTAAAGTGCTGAAGACATTTGCAGGATCAGACCAATAAACTGAATATTGCTACCTAAACCAGAACACATAATAACAGCGCCCAGTCAAGAAGCCAGCCAGAATACTCTGAGATGGAGAAGGCCACTCTACATTTTTCTCCTCCCTGCCAGAAAAAAATACAACCATAAAAATGTACAATTTCTTCACACCCTTCATCAAAGCTCCTTGATGTGATGAAATGTGCACTTGGAGAAGGAAGGGGGAATTACAGCCACAGCACCATGGTTTCCCTAGATTTCAAAAAGAGACCCAAATGAAACAGATTTCAAAAAGAGACCCAAATGAAGAGCCCCAAAATGGATGCGGAGGATGGAAGAGGTTCAGGGTAGCCACAGCCTAGACTCTCAGGATATGTCTATTAGGTTAGACCGTTACAGCTTTAATCTGGGAAAGATTTTGTCCATTAGATGTAAGCAAATAAAGAATTAGACTCGACTGAAGTTCACTGTGTCAGCTTCGGCTTGGGCTTGGTACCATCTCATTCTGCCAAGCACTAAGGCCAGCCTATTCAAGTGCTCTTAAGTGTTTGAAACTATCATGGTAACTTTCTAAATCACTATTTCCTGAAGTCATCTCTTCCGGAAATCAGCTTACTGGTCTGCTTCCTCTTTTAGAGAAATGAAGCAACTTATGTATAAGCAGATGCATATAACAAATGCTGAAATCCCAGACCAACTTGCTTATACATTTCATGCATGTCAGTTTGATCCCGTTAGTCAGTTTGCGTGAGAAGTTATGGTTAAAAATGAGTATTATGAAATGGAGGAGGTTTCACTCTTTTTGTTGTTTAGCATGTGAAAGCAGTAAAGTGATGTATTAGGATCTCAGCTGTTGCCAAACTGCCTACAGAGTTTCCTAAATTCGGACAACACCAGAAGAAACCTGCCAAAGAGAATGTCTAGAAGCAATGCAGAAAAAGTCATCTGTCAAAGTGAGCCTCTGACAGCACAGACATTTTTTATCAGTTCTCTCTCCTGCAGAATTAAATACTTGGGCTGGGCCATCAAACATAACACTATACCCCATGCAAAAAAAAAGGATTGTAAGCTGTTTGAGACATTAATGTTAGTAGGGTAAAGTCTCCTTAAAGTTGAACTCGACTACTAGTGATTACCTGAACATATCTGTGCCATTGGACTGGCAACAACACAGCAATGTTCTGCCTTTGCCTTCTGCTGAGATTCCCCCCCACACACACAAACACACACACTTTTCTGTCTAGCTTATTGTTCTGGGATTCCTGATAGTCTAATACAGAAGTCTAACAAGACTGAGATAACTAGGTCCATGCTTCCTCAGCTGTTGAGATCAGCCAGGCTTGTCTAGATGATGCCATTAGGATGCCATTGAGAACCACTTCTGGGCAGTGGTTAAGGCACCAGGCTAAAAAGCAGCAGACCATGAGTTCATGTCCTGCTTTAGCCATGAAAGCCTTTAGGCCAATCACTCTCTTGCAGCCCAACCCACCACACAGGGTGATTGCTGTGGGGTAAATAAGGGAAGGAAGGTAAGTTGGATGTGTTCGCCGCCCTGAATTATTTGTAAAAATAATAAACGCAAGATACAAATAAATAAAAATAAATAAACCTTAAATAAACCTATACCAGGTATCCTATGGAAGCCAAGCTACAACTGTTTGTGTGTATTAATATTAAAATTAGAAGCTGCTCCAAACTCTGTCTATCCAGCATGCATAAAAAGATCAAAGGGTCATCTTTAAAAACACTTGTTGTTCCAAATAAGCTCACTAAGTAAGTGCCAGAACAAGAAAGAGTTGAAGAGCAGATCTCTGATGAATGGATACCATAAATATGCATTGATCTAATATAGTGGAAATGATGGGACTTTAGGGTTCATTTCCCGATGTATTTGGTGGGAATATAATTACAATGGGACTTGAGACTTGCATGACTAGATACAGTAGGATGGGAAAGTAACCATGATTAGGTTACTTGCAAAATGCAAATACATTCTTCTCAGTTTCACCTGTACACAAATGTGCATAAATTAATGCCCTACAATAGACAGTATTAGATTAGATCTGATATTATATTGTTTTATTTCAAGGCAGTGACAACATGATCTGAAGTGAGAAGATATTTTATTTTTTTATTTAAAACATTGGTACAGCCACCTGGCTTAAAATGAAACTTGGGCAGCTTACAACCTAATGGTAAAAACTATATACACAAGTGAAACAAAAGTAGTAAAACCAGATCACTCTCTGCTAATACTTGAGTTCCCTGGTGTGCACTTCCCTGCAGGGAGACAGCACTTATTTGGATGGTCCCTAATGGTTTAAATGAGACATTGGATGCCACTTGGAATGAGTGGGGTGACTTTGCCCTTGGATAGGATTGCGCCTATGCAGACTCTTGTGGATCAACAGGGGCCCACCTAACAGATGGCTAAAATGCCAATGGAGAAAGACAAAGACTGTACTCACAATGGAGAAATGGACTGTGAAGAGAACTTGCATAAATGTCTAAATTGACTTGGATTAGGGAGGCAAAAATAACTACTTTTATAAAAGAATGGAATCTCTTTATGGACATTTTGCTGAAAATTGATAAAAGTGAACTGGTGATTTCTGGATTTATTATTTAATAGGGTTTGAATATGAGAAGATGGGAAATATGTTATGTAATTTTGAAGCATTTTATTTTTCTGCCCATATTGTGTCTGCAGAGAGCCCATGCTGATTCAATCTAGCGGTTCAAATCCCACTAGGCTCAAGGTTGACTCAGCCTTCCATCCTTCCGAGGTAGGTAAA
>JANHFL010003127.1:124551-135470 GCA_032468155.1 Oxyrhabdium leporinum
TTATAAGCTGTAAACCGCCCCGAGTCTTCGGAATGGGGCGGTATATAAATGTAAAATAAATAAATAAATAAATAAATCAGTGGCCCTGTTTGGGATAACGTGGTCCCTCCTAGTTCGGCATTGTATTATTCTAGTCATCTGTTGAATAAAGTTTAGATTCTTTCAGAATTGGAATCTACCTGTACAGGTCCTGTGGAGTTGCCTAAGGCAGAGTCTTGCCCAGTTAGATGAGAGAAGTTGAAACCTGTTGGCCCTGATGAAGTAGACATCCTTGGAACCATGTTTTTGGCCTCTTGTATTTGATCCCTATCCCTCCTGACTGATAGTTCCCCTGAGAGGTGGCAGGTAATGGGGAATGCTTCTTGTGAGATGGGGTGATTCTTCTTACTTCAAAATAGATGGTTTCCACCTCCACCACAGTGAGTCCATTATTGGACCCAGCAGATCTTGACAAAACTAGATCTAGTCTCCAAACTTGCTATTTTGGAAACAGGGTTGAGAAGGTGGCTCCAGAGGGCTCTGGGGAGAAAAAACATTATCTGGACCACTTCCAGTCAGGATCCAGGTCTTGCCATGGTACTAAAACAACAATGACTGCATTTGTGATGATTTTTGACAGGCTTGGGATGGAGGTAATGCATCCATCGTGGCATTCCTTGATCTCTCAGTTACCAATATTGTCCATGGTATTTTTCTGGATTGGCTCAGGGGATTAGGAGTAGGAGGCACTGAATTACATTGATTCTCCTTTCTCCAGGGTCAGTTTCAGTCAGATATTCCTGCTTTGTGGGTCCCTCAGAGCTCTACCCACTCCTTGCTTCTATTTACCATCTATTAAGCCATCGGGGGAATTTGTAAACTGTCAAACCTATCAGTACTCTGATGGCACTCAATTTTACATCTCTACCTGGGCTGACCAAGCGTTCTTTCCCAGTGTCTCTGATAGAAAAAGAAAGTTGCTCTACAAACCACACATACAGTAGGTTGTTGCCTCAGTAGATCAGATGTTTTTTTCCATCTGATCTGATATTTTTACTCTGATCGGCATCAGTTTTCCATAGCCTCAAGCAGAGATATCTTTTAATTGGAAAGGCCATAGAAATGCATAGAATGTGCACTAGGATATATAGATGAATGGCTCTCTGTGACAAGATTCAGAGCTTAAAGCAGAAAAAAATGGATGGTCAAGCTGATATGGCCTAAATCTTGACACAGTCTCCATATGGAAGTTATATGAGAGAAAAGAGAGCCAAACCTCATGTATTAATGCTGATGTGTAGCATAATAGGTATAATGAAAAGGGAAAGCAAAGTTGGCAATTACAATAAAGAGTTGCACATTTTGATTACAGCTGTCTTTGAATCTATTACTAAGATCTCCCATGACTCATTCTTAATATTTACTTTCTTTCCAAGTGCTTTTGAAACTAAATTGTGAAATAGTGCTTTGTGGTATCGCTAGCCCATTTGCCTATTGCTTTAGTTGCCAGCAGGATTAGTTAATACCTGTCTCCCTGCCACTTCACATGTAATGCAGTATGTAAGAATATATGTTTTATCCCACTGAGCTGGTATTTTCAACTCATGTCTGCATTGGTTCCGCTTCCCTTCCAGAACAAAGTTGCATGCTTGTTAGAGCTCTACAACCCCATCATTGGAAAAGCCATTAAACTTCTAACAAGTTTTGCATTTGACAGATCTAATTCGCTCATGAGCTTTTTAGGCTATGAATATATAGTGTCTGTTTAAAAAAAATGAATAGACAAGTGGCCTTGATATAGGAAAACAGACTTGTTGTAAAGGCACTTTAGTCAAATATTTAGCAAATATGCGGGCCCGTGCAATAACTGCTGATAGTGTGTATGGCTTACTTAGAAAGAGGCAGTATATGTTTGAATGATAAAGACAAATAGAAGGCGAAGACCATCAATTTAGCATCACTTTATAAGCATTCAGAGAATCTGTGTCACTTCTATCGGCTTCTCAGTAGAATCATGTACGTTTTTGTCAGATCAAGTGAGTTAATTATTCTAAATTAAGTTCTTGTATGCATTTCAGTATTAGAGCATTTAAGGAATGGTTAATGCATTGGTAAAATAAACCTTAAAGGTAAAGAACCATCATGACTCCTGCAAAGGTAAATCTTGTCTCCCTGATGTAGTCTTTTTTGGAAAGTGTCAGTGAAGACAAGAGTAATCCTGTATGGTTGGACTTTGAAAAAAAAGTTAATAAAGTCCTTAGCCATTGTCTTAGCTCAGCTGCTTGGAATAAGAAAACAAGGGCTGCGGCAGATCAACAATTAGTGTAAAAACTGGAAACAGTGTTCTTCCACATTTGGATGTACTTGTTAGCTTTTTTATCAAACTGGCGACCATTTTGAACACATTTTGTCACAAATATGCAGACTAGGTCATAACAGCAGGTTATCCATCAAATGGCTTATCTGATTGATTGCTGTCTCCAGGGAAGTGGAGGATTATTATTTTTACTCTTTGTATATTGGGTTTTTATTTTTTGTAAGCCGCCCAGAGTCACTGAGAGTGAGTGGGCAGCCATATAAATTATCTTTAATAAATAAATATATAAACTAGTAAGGGACAACGATTTCCCCATTTTTAATATAATTATTTTTTTATATTAATAATCTTTATATTAATAAATTTACTTTCATTTATTTATTGAATTTATATTCATATTTCATTGAGAGCAAAGGATTGGTATCTTCTCCAAAGCATTTAAATCAATTAATATGAAATATATCTGGACCTTGGACACTTCAGAATTACCCAGGCATCTACTTAGTATTGTTGGGTATATTTTAAATATTGTGTATTTTAATTGTTCAAGATTATATACGGTATGTTTATTTTAATACAATGCAAGCCACCCTCCAAAGGCCTGGTTTTCTGAGTTAGCAAAGAGCAAACAAATGAAATTAATGCCATGGGTCACAACTGAAAGATTGATTCTCACTGCTGCTTTACGTGAAAGTTATTGACATTTCTTAGAAAATTCCTCATTTGACATCTCATTTCTCCTCTGAAAGCAGCTAGACAAAATAGCCAGGCCCTTCTCAAGCAATCTCTGCTATTCTACGCTTAAATCATTGAAACCAAAAAGATGGAATTTATTCTACTTTTGTGGAAAACATTCAAGAACGTTCTTCCACCAGGCTTGCTATGCTTGCTTTCAAGTCTTTCCCAGATCGTCTGCATATCCAGTCACTGCAGCTCCCCAACAGTCTCACCAAGAATGTTCTTTATTCCTGCTCAGTTGCGCAAGCAGACAATCTGGGAAAGCTGTCAAAGAACTTGTGATGAGCCTTCAAGACGAATTAGCTGCCTCAGTGCTTTCCATAGCATTGTCTTGCATTGTGCTAGCATGCTATTCAAAGAACCTCTTTCAATGTTTTGGATGATCACAGACTGCATTGTATTCATACTACAGGTAGCCCTTGTTTAACGACCACAATTGCTAAATGAAATGCTTCTGTTCTGATCTTATCTCAGATTTGCTTTGCTTTATAGACCTGCAAAGGTCATAAATGCAAGAATTGCAAGCTTACTTTTTCATTACTGTTGTAACTGTGCAAACAGTTGCTAATTGAGACAATCACAAAAAATAACTATTGGGATTGGCTAGTCTCTACAAGCGTCTCACCAAGATCATTAGCCATTTGCTAATGTCTTCCACAAATGCCCTACAGCAAATAATCACTTTTGTGCAAGTGGGAGGTGGAGCCGAGACACTTCATGGATAACAAAGACCTGAGATCACACCCAATGTACTCATATAGAGAGAGACTGCAAAGGCACATAATAAAGAATGGAAATGTTAAATAAGAATCAGTATGTTGAACTGGCATTTGACCCAGGTTCTAGTCCACTCTCAGCCACAAAAGCTGATTAGGTGACTTTGGGCCAGGCACACTCTCTAACACATTTACCCATCCATGTCTTCATTGTTCTAAGCATATTTCTGATTGCATGCAAAAAGTTGTCTGAATGGGTTCTATGAGAGGAAGCTTCAAAAATGCCAATTCACCATTCCTCTAAGAAAGATCTATGAAAGGGCAACTACAGCCAGAAGCCCAGTTCCTAGAAATGAGAAAATGAACAGCAAAAGTTTCACACAACTTCAGCAATTTACACATGAATTTTACCACTGTGAACCCAGTGAGACCAGAAAATTCTAGAGATGGTCTTTTGTCATAGAGTCCTCATGTGGAAGAACTTATTATCTTAAGATCATTTCAAAAGAACACTGAAAAAAAAGGCCAAGCGTATTTCTACTGAGCACTTAGGCTGATATTAGAAAAAAATATGCATTCCAAATGGGACAAATTCCAAAAAATAACTATATATTAATCTGTCATAGCAAACAGGGACAAAATGACTCTTATGTGCTATCTGAATCTTAACATGGATTTTGACTTTAAGCTCATGACCACTTATTGTACAATGAAAATGTATAAGAAATCAGTTTAAGTTTAAACCTAACCTACGTTTCTAAAGAAGAAATTTCCACACGGAGAGCTGCTGTTGAGGTGTCTATTCTAAATAGGAAGCTTTTATTGTATTTTCATAGTTTGTAAAGCTACCATTATGATCGTTAGCTTTCCAAGGAAAACTGATGTTTAGTCTGGCAAGAGATAAACTGCTTATATTTTTGATCAGGACTAATGAAGAGATTGCCTGACCATGACTTTTTGGCTTTTTCCACATGAAAAAACATGTGTTATTTTGTGTTACGTTCAATTTGGAAAGTACTTAATTACTTGATTAGTCAGATTAGCTGCTCAGAAGTGACAAATGTTTACTTGGAATAAAATGAGTGCCTGTCACCTAAATAGGAAACTTCATTCTTTTAGGATTACTGTTGCAAGAATAATTAACTAGCACAACACAATTTGGCTTTTACTTAGCATATTATCTAGACTTAAGTTCCATTACTGTTAATACTAAAACTACATGTAATCCTCTATATATAAACCTTCCTTTTAATTACTGTCTGACGTTACAATGGCACTAAAAAAAGTGACTTACAACCAGTCCTCGCACTTACAGCTGTCACAGCATCCCCATGATGATTATGTGATCAAAATTCAGTTGCTTGGCAACTGGCATGTATTTATAATGGTCGTAGCATCCCAGGTCATGTGATCACCATTTGTGACCTTCCCAGACTGCTTCTGACAAGCAAATTCAAGAGAGGAAGCCAGATTCACTGAACAACCATGGCGAAAAAGTCATAAAAGTGGGCAGGACTCACTTAACACTTGCCTTGCTTAGCAATGGAAATTCTGGTCCCAGTTGTGGTTGCAAATATATTTTCCTCTACTTTGGTTTTTTGTTTATCCAAGTTCACAAATGATTTACCTAATGTTGAGGACAATTCTACACTCAGCTGGATTTTACATTTTCATCCTTGTTTGTGCCCAGATTCCAGAGTAAGGCCTGAATCCTATCCATTGTGTATGAAAGCATAATAGCTTGAAACCACAATTCTTCTTTTATTTCATCTTAAGTCCCTATTCATGTGGGCCTCATAAATTCATCCTCAAATCAGTCATTTTTCTCCTCCTCTTTCTTCTTTCCTAGTTTTGTCCTAATGAAAAAAAAAATCCCAGATCTCCAAACTTTATCCACAGTTCTATACAAGGTTGGTTGGTTGGTTCTAACAAACATATCAACCATGGATGTTAGAACTGTTTTTATAACTCCTTATTACGGTAGTTTCAAGATATAATGTGAACCCACTTGACTTTCAAGAACACTTTGTAGATATTATGCAGTTGCTGTAAGGATTTATCATATTTCCTTTATTTAGGAGAAACCACAATCCTTTCAGTAATAGCATGACAATATCTCATACTATTCAGAAAAAAGCAGAACCGTGAGATCAGTTGGTGCGTGCATGAAAGGAGCTCCTATTATGTAACACTATGGCATCACTACGGACTAATGATGTCTCACTATTATGAAGTACTCCCTTTCCCTTAAACTGCATCTTTAACATCTTTTTGAAAAACAGAATGGCAATAGCTGCTGATAGTGTGTATGGCTTACTTAGAAAGAGGCAGTATATGTTTGAATGATAAAGACAAATAGAAGGCGAAGACCATCAATTTAGCATCACTTTATAAGCATTCAGAGAATCTGTGTCACTTCTATCGGCTTCTCAGTAGAATCATGTACGTTTTTGTCAGATCAAGTGAGTTAATTATTCTAAATTAAGTTCTTGTATGCATTTCAGTATTAGAGCATTTAAGGAATGGTTAATGCATTGGTAAAATAAACCTTAAAGGTAAAGAACCATCATGACTCCTGCAAAGGTAAATCTTGTCTCCCTGATGTAGTCTTTTTTGGAAAGTGTCAGTGAAGACAAGAGTAATCCTGTATGGTTGGACTTTGAAAAAAAAGTTAATAAAGTCCTTAGCCATTGTCTTAGCTCAGCTGCTTGGAATAAGAAAACAAGGGCTGCGGCAGATCAACAATTAGTGTAAAAACTGGAAACAGTGTTCTTCCACATTTGGATGTACTTGTTAGCTTTTTTATCAAACTGGCGACCATTTTGAACACATTTTGTCACAAATATGCAGACTAGGTCATAACAGCAGGTTATCCATCAAATGGCTTATCTGATTGATTGCTGTCTCCAGGGAAGTGGAGGATTATTATTTTTACTCTTTGTATATTGGGTTTTTATTTTTTGTAAGCCGCCCAGAGTCACTGAGAGTGAGTGGGCAGCCATATAAATTATCTTTAATAAATAAATATATAAACTAGTAAGGGACAACGATTTCCCCATTTTTAATATAATTATTTTTTTATATTAATAATCTTTATATTAATAAATTTACTTTCATTTATTTATTGAATTTATATTCATATTTCATTGAGAGCAAAGGATTGGTATCTTCTCCAAAGCATTTAAATCAATTAATATGAAATATATCTGGACCTTGGACACTTCAGAATTACCCAGGCATCTACTTAGTATTGTTGGGTATATTTTAAATATTGTGTATTTTAATTGTTCAAGATTATATACGGTATGTTTATTTTAATACAATGCAAGCCACCCTCCAAAGGCCTGGTTTTCTGAGTTAGCAAAGAGCAAACCAATAAAATTAATGCCATGGGTCACAATAGCATATACACTGTTGTAAATTGTCGTAGGATTAAAGTAAAAACCCAACTCCCTGAAAAAGTGAGGGGAGATGCCTATAGACAGGAAGAGAATTGGGATTAACTCCATAGGCCACCAATGTGGTTTAACTTGCCCACTGATGTCCTCAGGTCTTTAAAAAAAAATCAAACTCCCTCGATTCATCAGTGACCCACCACTGTTTCAGTTACTGAGCGATTTTTATGACATCAACAAAAAGACTTTTCCAATTAAATAAATGTTTCTGTAGCAAACCTCTTCTCTTGTTCACAGCCATCACTGTCATTTCCTAAAGCATTTTCTCCCTCCCTTCTGCATTCTTTAAGGCTTAGAACTTGTTTTTCTAATATCGAAACCAGTTGATTCTATGATTCTAAGTATCTGCCCTGTTTAAAGAAGAAGGAAGAAAGGAGCAAACTGATTTTCTTGACTATCTTTCAACCCCAACCTTGGATGTTGGATCGGAGCTCAGAATAAAGGAAGAAGATAGGAGAAGGATCATTGGGAAAGGCCAACCGGATAATGTCAGCCAGCTTTCATAAGTTACCCAGAACCCTCCCAACAATGGAAGGACACACAAACTACTGTAATTATAATTCCTGTTCTTACTCTAAGTTCTGGAGTTCCTCTTCTGCTTGGAAATGAATGTGCCGGTAGCTCATCCTCCTTCTGTCTTCCATCTCCTCTATGCCCATCCACCACAGTTGTCGCAACTCCTTTTCAAAGTACCACTGGCCACAGAAAGAAAGATAAGAGAGATGGCAAACGGGTCAACATCCTTTTGCTTCAGGTTCAGCTTCTTGCTGTTTGTGATAAACAGTAGAGACACCCTGTAAGACAAGCAGTTCTCTCTGGAGCGTCAACAGGGTGAATGAGGAAGTGAAAAGAGTCCCTCCCTGTCTTTGACAAAGTTCCCTCCCTAGCTCAGTGCAGGGAAAAGGGGAAGCTGCCTGGAGAATGCAGCCAGGGCTGTTTCATCTCTTCTTTTGTCCTGCATCACATACCGCTGTTACAATAAACAGGCAGGGTAGCCCAAGTATTAGTTGGGAACATTAATGCAGCCCACATTGTAAAGGGAAACATCTACTATATACCACTACTTAGCTGCTTATGAGCACCATAATGAGTTTTCCTATGTTTATGGTTTTATTATTAAGAAAACAATAACTGAATATTCATGGAAGATGCAATATCATTCCAGATTTATTTTTTTTAAATCAGGATGTATTTTTACTGTAGAGTAACAGCAAGACTCTATCATAACTTTTATGTTCTCTCACCCCATATTTTTCCTACTTTCCAAAGTTTTTACTTTGGACTTTTATCTGAATATAAAGAAAGAAAACAGAAAGATTTCTTCTTCTTTTTCTTTTTTTACATTTTCTGGCATCCTTGGAAGTGGGGAAAGCTTAATTTAAACCCGTATGAAGCATGATGAAAACTTTCTTCCTGTTTTACTCTTCCTAACTACCTTACATGTACAACTGCAATAAGGACAGAGAGAAAATTCCTTACAATCTTGGAAAAATGAAAAAATGAACTTAAAATGAAGTTACAAGTTATGTTAGATTTGCTTCTCTCCACATACCAACACACACACTATTTTTCCCCCCGCTGGAAGACCAAAATAACCAGTCAGACTGTATCAGGGTTGCTGAGCTGTTGGCTGTTGCTTGCATGCTATATCAGCTGGGTTCAGAGATGGTACTAGATTCTGCTGACTTTGCCAATTCAAACAGCAAACTAAAATAGACACTAGGACAAAGAATCAGTCTAGACAAGTAAAGTGATTTTAATTGGGAATTGACTCTGCTCTTATTCATTTACTTTTTTCATATGTTTTCCATTTAATACTGAAGGAAGCATGTAGGCCTCTGGTTTCTTTGAGAACATAGCTTTCTCTAGCATTATGCTTCCTATGAGACAGACCAGCTGCCCTGACCTGGCAATTTCTAAGCACACCATGTCTTTCTAAGTACAGGTTCTCAGTAGACCTATTGTTCTCTGGTTTTATATCCTTGCTTAGACTTTCCCTTTGGGCTTTGAGCCCAACTTTTAATCTCCTGTAGTGTTAACACCCTTTTGATGGTCTCCGTAGCAGACACAGTGGGAATCTTTCTCTCCTACATTCAACACATATGCAAATACAAACAATGAATCTCCCATGTAGTCAAGTAGTGTCTGAAAAACAACAGACCAACAGACCATAGGTAGTGGTTTTGCTACTTCGCAGATCCTTTAACTGGGAAAGCTTTACAACCTGAGACCCTTTGGTGTGCAAATACAATGCTGTAATAGAATATAGTTTATTACAAGAGACTGACTTCTGTTTCAAACTCAGTTTATCTTGAGGATTATTGCTCCAAAAGAAAGAAAAAAAAGGAGTCTTGTAGAATCAGTGCTATATAAAAAGATCCATTATATAGAATCAAGTAACTAACTGATCCAACTGCCTACTACACCATGCAGAATCATTAATGCAAACAATCTCAGTTTGAGTCCTATTTGAATGTATTCATCCTTTTCATATAATCTAGTTATATAGATTCTATTATAGATTATATAGTTGGGCCCTTCTATCCCAGTGTCTTCCTTTGACATCTTTTTCTTCAAGGGAAACAAATATCACATCACCATCAGAATACTTTCCCTGTTGTAAGAGGTCTGTTTACTCATTGTATGAACTGCCTTTGCACCATTAAGTTGGCTCTAAGTAGGCTGGATGTGAAAGTGGTACTTCTTATAAGAAGGTGATTTCCAAAGAAGAAGTACTAAATAAGGCAGGTGCCTTTCAATGTGTACATACTGAATTACTTTTTATTGGTAATCAAAGCCTCAGCTTACTTAATCTACTTCTACCTTATTGTTTCTCTGCACATTACCAAAGGCTGTTTAGATATTCCAACAGAACAGATGACATAGTTTTTCTTCTCTTCCATTCAATAATATTCAGTTTAGAAAGGAACTGTAGAAGACAGAGAGACACCAATGATCTGTGTTCAGAATGGTGTACACGAGGGGTGTCAAACTCGGTTTCACTGAGGGCCGCATCAGAGTTGTGTCTGACCTCAGGGGGCAACACTGCATCAATGCCCTGCCCACCGCAGCTTTTCTCTGCTTCAGAATAGATGGTGAGAAGTAGATGAATAGGGAAGCATTTAAAGCCAGGCTAGAGGTTTAGCAGTGTCTCAATATCAGAACGGATTTTATTTTCCTGTGTTCTACATTTTCCTTCCTCCTCAAGAGTGCAGTAACGCGCCCCTCAGGGAAATCAGGCTCCTTTCTTAGATCTGTGGTTATGGCTCCCCCCCCCCAACCAGGGGAAATAGAAGTTATTGCATGAGCGATTCAGCAGAGAAAGCTATTGATGCAAATTAGTCAGAAGGAAGAAGTAGAGAAAACAGGTCATTTCGAGTGCAGGATATAAAAATAGCTGCCACACAACAAGTTCGTTATCTGACAAGTCTGCTAAGGGTATGGCAAGAACACTATGACTATGCTGGAATGCTCATATAGTGCTCTAGGACTGCATTTATGAACAGCTCTTTGTGCTGAGCTCCTGTCTGCGGACATCCACATAGTCCTCTTAGGAGAAGTATGTCAAAAAGAAAGGGCCAATTGCCCCTTATAGTACCTCCTAATCCAGGGATGGGCTTCAAATTTTTTAGCAAGTGTTTCTCTGCCCTAATGACTGGCTGGCTGGGCGTGGCTGATTGGCCATGTGACTGGGTGGGTGTGGCTGGTTGGTCA
>JANHFL010003127.1:135570-153315 GCA_032468155.1 Oxyrhabdium leporinum
TTATAATGGGATTTTAAATACTTTGAAAAACTTTGCTGTCCTTTGCAGCTAGGTATCTCAAATACAGCCGAAAATGAACGTTTCTCTTGTAGCCAGTCCGGAGGCAAGATTGGCCCCCTTCAAACTCTCATCTCTCGAGGAGCGCTTGCTGAAGTTTCCTGTGTTGCTTCAGCAAGTGCTCCTTGAGAGATAAGAGTTTGAAGGGGGCCTATCTCGCCTCCGGACTGGCTACAAGAGAAACGTTCATTCTCGGCTGTATTTGAGATGCATCTTGGAGGCGGCAATAGAAGCAGCAGAGACAAATGGCTGGGCTGGGCCAGTGTCTCGGTCACATGTCTCCCCAAGCGACCAAGGCAAGCAGCAAGCACAGCACCGAGGACTGGAGGAAGCGCCCGCACTCAGCAAGAGAGGAACTTCTCTCCACTGCAGTCCGCAAATGAGAAAACGGCGCCACAAGCAAAGGTACGCTCCTGTTCCCCACCCTACCCCGAGTCCCACGCGGCAGGCGAGCGCAGCAGCCAAGAGCTGGGTCTGGCCTGTAAAGGCCAAAAGGCGGCCTTCAGAGCCTCGTCACCCCCCTCGGGCCTTGGGCCTCGCACAGCAGGCGTGCATGGCACCCGAGAGCTGGGCTTGGCCTGTAAAGGCCGAAAGGCAGACTTTGGAGCCTCACCACCCTCCCCACCGGTAAGGGCCTCAGCAACTTACCTTAAACTAGGGAGCGAGGAAGCTGGAGCTGGGGCACGCGGGACCGGGCTGGCAAAGGCCGACAAGTGAGCGAGGGAGTCAGATGCGAGTGGCCAAAAGAGACGAGGTGAGAAGTGGGTGGATCTATAAGGTGGGGTGGGGTGGGGCTGGGTTGGGCAAAGAGGGGCGGGGCCAGCCAGGAGTGCATTTTGGGGGTTTGTCGAACTCTGCAGAGTCTTAGCAAAGGGTTTGCCCGAACCCCCGCGAACCCCCAGCAGCCCACCTCTGTCCTAATCCCTAATCAATACATTCAACCTTAAGTAATCCTGCCATGTAAAGGTGGAGTATACTTCAGTTTAACCAGGATCTTGTTCTTGGGGGGCATCGGTTACCTGACTTTAGCAATGGTCTTTCGTCCGATGAAGTAATAATGTCAATAAAAATGATACCTAGCTATCTGGCAGCAAGGTGACCCTTGGTGATTTCTACAGCTATACAAGATAGAACTTGATTTGTACTCTTCTGACAGGCTACAAAGTTGTAAACTAGAGTGGAAGGTGTAAAAACATCCTAACCTATTACCACTTCTGCATCTTTGCCAAAAACAAGATATCCAGGAATCCATTTGCAGAGGAGAATTCAAAGGGGTGATTTCTTCATGTGCATTCTAAGGTCACATTCTTTTTACTGCAAATGTATGTAGTGCAGCCATGCTGCATACTACAGGTGGACTATCAGACCATAGGCCAACTTTTCACATTTGAACGTTGCATTCTGTGAGATTTAAAAAAAAATCTCCATTGCAAATCCTAGCATAGCTGGTTCTTCCAAGAAAGGTTGATGCAGTGGTTGGTACAGTCAGTGAATGCACTATATATGGACAGAGTGTTTTCAAATTCAGGTGATTCATTCATCATAAGCATCAATACTCTACATCAACCTTTAGCTGCTGCATGTGCAAATGAAAACTAGTAGACCAAGTTCAAAAGAAAGGGGCATGGCAGCTATTTTAGACCTGGAGGATGGCCATCTGCCAAAAAATATCGTTTCTAAGTACAGTAGAAAGTTCCATTAGGTGGTGTTTGCATAGTATCACCTCTGCTGAAATTTCTCTTATGCACAAATCCTAAAGGGACAGGGTCTTCATAGGTGGCTTCACCTGGTTGCTTTGAATTGGGTTTAGCCACTAAAGCAGGAGACTATAATGTCTTTCATGGCAGGAGAATGGAAAATAGCAATAGCACTTAGACTTATATACCGCTTCACAATGCTTTATAGCCCTCTCTAAGAGGTTTACAGAGTCAGCATATTGCCCCCACCTCGGAAGGATAGAAGGCTGAGTCAACCTTGAGTCGGTGAGAATCGAACTGCTGGTAGTTGGCAGAATTTGCCTGCAATATTGCATTCTAACCACTGCGCCACCACCAGTGTGAAGGTTAATCATGCAAATCCTGTACCTTACCTAATTGTGTCAGTCTTAAAATATTTAGATTACATTTGTATGATTGCATCATCACTCAGGTATCAGCATTTTGACATAATTGTGGCTTACTGCAGGCTCCAATGGCAACACTGAGATTGGCAGCTAGATTGGAAAGAGTAGGAGAGCTCAGCTTGAAGCAGATTTTATTTAGATGCAAAACATTTGTTGTCCCAGAGTGGCAATTATACTTCAGATATAAGGGATTTTTTTTCTATCCCAAAAATGAAACATGAGGACACATGAGATAGATATACTTTTTTTAATTGTGGGCTTTACAGAGGCAACTGACTAGTGTTAGCAATTGAGCTATGGGTCAGCATGGGTCTAATTTGATTTATTTTTATATCATAGGTACACTGTACACAGTTTTAAAAATGCATCAGATAATAAATAATAGAAAATAATTAGAGCTAACATATCCAGGTTACAAAAATCCAGTTGACCATTACATGACAATAAAGAATTGTTTGTGCTGCTGTTTTAAATTTATTTGCTGTGGTCAACTTACCATCTAGATGTGCAACCCAAATATGATTTATCTGTTTGCTTTTCTACTGCAAATTTCCAGAAATTCTTTCTTTAGGAAAAGCCTCCTCTGCAACCATATCTGCTTGAGGAGGAAATCTTCCACAAATGTTGACTGGATTATCTTGACACACAAATACTACCAACTGCAGATGGATTATCTTTGGCTTCACTATATTATTTAAAGCTTAATTGCTTTTTGGGAGTCTGTCCTGATCCCACCAATAATCAACTCCTCTCCGCTAATTCAGGTTGGTTGAGTGAATTTGAATGCATTTACTATTATATTTACTTTAACTCTCAGCCCAGCAATAAAGAAAGATTACTGACTGGTTGTTGTTTTTTTACATTATTAGACTTAGAATAACTTTATTGTCACTTTAAATGTACACTAATTGACATACATTAAAATTATTGAAAGAATTACAAGCAAGTGCTAGTACAACGGTCTGCAGCAGAAGGAACTGGAAATCAGGGCTTTGTTAATGTATTAGTCCATGTGGTTCCTCCTTGCAACTGTTTGTGTAATGTTGAGCATTTTTTTGTTTCCCATTTCTTCCCTTTTCCATTCTGCACTGAGTCTTTTAAACTAAATATAGGTAAGCTTTAGCATCTTTCCTGATTGAAGAACAGAATAAAAGGTTTTAAGTAAAGTTCTGTACAAATACTAAATGTAATAAATATCAGCCTGACTTTTGATGGAACCAGAATGGTGGACCAAGGAAGAATTAAATCAAACAATAAATTAGCAACATAGTGACAACTTGTTACCTTTCTAAAACCCTGTCTGGAGAGTTTTATGTTCAGATAAGAGCAAGAAAAGCAATGGTGTCCTTTTTTATCTTCCGTGTCTTCTGACTGCTAGTTGGTGTTCATGGATGTTGTCTACTAGTCTACTATCACAATGTCCTAGCTGTTAAAGACATAAGAAATAAAAAATCCTTAATCTCACCACACATGGACACATGCAACTAGTTTCACCTGGGAAAATGTGGGCATCCTAGATCAAACTAAATCGAAAAATATAGAGAATTCTTGGAGGTTTATCATTCATACAAACCAGTCATCCATAGACATATGGAAATAAGCCATATCTACACACCATTCAGAAGAGACAACAAAAACCTAAGAACAAACAAGACCAGAAAACATCCCCTCCAGAAGCCAACACTCAGATAAACAGGGATTAACAAACAGAAAACCATACCCTGATCAATAAACTATCAAGAAGAAAACCACACCCCACCAAAACTAGCAGAGCAAGTTACAGGACATAAACAGACAGCAAACTCCACACTCTCTCACAATGATGATGTTGTCTAACTTTGGTTATGAAACATCTCAAACAAACAGCCAAGCTCAGAAAGCATCAAGGATTTCACAGTTCAGATCTGAATGACATATATTCTCTTTTAATCTCTTCTACATATATTATCTTCTGGAAATGAAGATTTCAGAAAATTCCAACAGTAAAGAGAGGAAACATTCTCATTCATACTAAATCATTCATGTTCTGTCTTTGAAGAAAGAAACAAAAAATAATTCAGTCACTTTTTGTGTATTGATTTTGTGCTGTGTAGGAGAGTAACGTTTCCAACTAAGAAAAAGAAACATGGCACAAGTACTGAAGGGATAAAACGTCTTGTGTCTTTTCATGAAAGGAAAAAGGTATGTGGGATTGCAGATTCATACTCTGCCCAGCAATCACAATATACATCAACGTAACCACAGAACCATCTGTTAGAATGGTTATTTTCTTTGCACATTTCAACATTTGCAGAAGATATTATAATCTTGTATCATCAATCAATTGTTGAAGGTTTTTTTTGCTTGGAGAATAAATAATAGGGTACACTTACTGAAAACTAATTAAAAGGATTTGATTAAGGAGATGGACTTTACTATGCCTTTGCTGTGCAGAGTTTTTTAGAAGTTGATAGAAATGTGCATAAAGCAGTGTTGTATGAATTTTAAAATACTCTGCATGCTGTTTATATAGTACAAAACAGATGGTGAACGTTATGTGGATGGTCCTACCTTGCAGGAAGAATTACATTTGGTGGCCTTCTGGACTGTATTTAGAACTGTCATTCCATCCCTTGAACATATAATTCCTAATGTTCGGCATATAATTTATCCATATACTAGTCAGGGTATCCTTTCAAACGTGATTATGTGACTTTATCTCCTCTTATTTTGGTAAGAGGCCACATAATCACTACTTACATGTATGAAACCAGAAACCAAGAAGGGAACAAATGGGAATCTGAAATACCACTGGCATTTCCAAGTCACTGACAGCTTGATTTGTTGCCAGATGCTTATTTAAAGTACCAAATGCTTTTCCTGGTCATTGCACAAAAGATTTCTAAGATGAAAAGGGCCTCCATTCCATAAAGGAAATCAGAAGTTCAAAAGACCTGTTGGGTGGCATCCAGTGCATCATATACTGTATATCTCTATTCCCCTGTCGTCCCGCTGGCAGGACTTCTGGCCCTTCACAGTGGTTGATATGAATAATGAATCTCTGTTCTGCTGTCTTCCATTTTGGGTTAAGGTATTTGGGCCATGATAAAAACCAATACTTTGTCACATTAACACCTGGCTGCTCACCCTATCAGAGTGGTTGTTATAAATAGAGATCCTCTCAAGAGGTGTAGTCTTACCTGGAACATCCATGTAGGAATATTAAAAGCTACAATTCGTGCTTGTCTATTACTTGGCACTTCTTTTCCCTCTGAGGAGAAGAAAAAAAAATGTTTGTTGTACTGCCCTGTGATACAATGTGCACTAAGACAGAAATACACACTTAGATTCAGAACAAATACTATCTTGTATTTCTCCTCTTGTGATCACTAGAATCATTTATTGACCATTAGGAAATATTCTGAAGAATAGAGAATGATCTACAGAATCCACCATATTACCTTTTTTGAAGAAAAAAAAGTACACATTTCTTATCCAAATCTCTTATTAAAATATCCCACCTTTTAAAAAAACATAGTATTCTGTGCTGCATTACTGAAGAATACTTTGAATAAAAAACAAATAGCCAATCTTACACTGACCATTACTGCATAAAATTGTCATTTCAGACCACTTACACTTCTAAAGTTTTGAAAACATAAACTTACATTTTCCCACAAATTGATTGCTGATACTATAGTATCTATGTATCGATAGATAAATCAATCAATCTATCACTCTACCTACCTACCTACCTAATAAAACCAGTTCTCTATGTTTTATCATATTGTAAGCAAAAGAATGAGACTGTGTCCAATCTGGGTTGGTCACCAGGACCAGAGGTTTTATCTTCTGAGCTTGTGCTGGAGCCCATTTTCAGAGAACTTCTCTCTAGCAGGATGTGCAAGAGAAAAGTTCCCTGATGGGCTCCACCAGCATTAGTCCAAAAGCTCGGAAGTTAAAACCTTTGGTCCCGATGATCAACCCAGATTGGATTCAGCAACATTATTCTGGGACATGTATATTAGCCTTCATTTGTAAAAGAATTAACTCTACTGGGGTTTGTTTTGATGGCTAGTAATGTTGCCAAGTAAATTTTATCTTGCTGATTGTTGCTATGCTGTCCAAGTGGAGAAAGCATTTGCTTGCAGCCAGTGTTGTGCTTTGATGACACCTACCCGCTTCCAACTCTGATGCTTCTACGAAAATGATCCTCATGTACAGGGGATCATGGCATTAGGGCTAAACAGTTGTTGAACCTCTGAAACAGATGAGATGAAGACATACTATAGCTTGATACCCAAAAAAATTATGGATTAGGAAAATCAGATAAACCCCACAAAAAATAGCTTATCAAATTATGGTACTCAGTTATACGCCACTTAGTTATAATACAGTTGCCTATCCAGCGGTAGCTCCCAACAGGAAAAATCACTGAATGCTGTGAAAAACAGATATCTGAATTGCCCTGTAATTCTTCCTTAGTCTTTAATGAAACTGAGAATCTGAACTTTTTCGCATGTTTCTGGATAAAGCTTCACAAAATCTGCTACTAAGAGGGGGCCACCAACCCAGTTCGATATCATGGACTACATTCTCACCGTCCCTTACTGCTTGCCATTGTGACTAGATTCCACGGCATCAATCCAAAATATTCGGAATATCTTGTAGGTACAACACCAGTAGACAAACCCAACGGACAATTTGCTTCTTTCTCATTATACAGCACAAGCAGATTATTTCAAGTGCTACCCAATGTAAAAACAACCACCACCACCACCACATTAGAGCCTCTCACATCTCTTTGTTTGCTGTTTTTCCAATGATAATTATGCTAAGATATTTAAATTTAATAGCTGGAGCAGTGGGGTTGTGCAGTGATCCAGAATCCACAGTTATAGTTGATTTGTTTGGAGAGTGCTGGCTCCTGGGTGAGGCAATCTGCGCTGTGATTGGTTGCTGTGGGAGTGGAGGGGGAGTTTCCCTGTTTTCCCGCCTTTTTCTTCGGTGTGCCCTGTATGCTCTGTGATTTACCTCATGATACTCCTGTTTGCCTGACTATCTAGTTTGCTCTCTATGTACTTGTAAAATATATTTATTTATATGAAACTACAAGTTTGTGTCAGCACCTCTGACTTCATTTGGACACTTGCTGCGCAATTCCCTGACAAATTATTAATCTTAGGAAGTCTTCTAAAATATTTTTTTCCTGCTGCTCTCTGATAGACTGTATAAATATAAAAGCTATAGGTGAAATTAGATATATGCACAATTCTAGGTTAATTACCTTTTAGAATCCGTTATCAGGTCTGAACGCTTACTAAAATTTGTAGGCCAAGAACTTGCTTACAAAGTTGATGGCAGAGAAGAATTCCACGGGAAAACATTTGATTAATTGGATGGGAGATAAGGATATTTAAAACAATAGATATTACATTTTTTTAAATTTCCTAAAGTTTTTTTCCACAGTATGCTTCCCATATTGAAAGAATGCTGTAATATTAACCCAGAAAGAAATCTGGTGAAGAGACACTTGTTTTATTTTTTTCCTTTTGATGCCCTTGATGCAACCTGGGAAACGGATACAAGAAGTTTTTTTCACATTGCAAAGTTATAGTTGTCTCAAAGTACTGCTTGCTTTTTGTTACCTTTCTATGCATGGCATATGTTTTGTGACAAAGCTATACAAAGAGAGAAAAAACCTACACATCTAGTTCATCTAAAGGGTACAAATCATGCTTTTCATATAAAAGATCCAATCCATTATATCTCCATCTCAAAAGAAATCAGAGAGTGACCGCCTGCACAGGAAGGATGAAACATTTGAAAACCCAACTCAGCCATGATGGAAATTGGGAAAGTGATTCTTTCAGCCTAACTTACTTTATAGAAACGTGGTGGTGTATAAAAGTAGGTGGAGATCCATACAGATCATCCTGCATTCCTCAGGGAAAGGATAGGATAATAAGATAAAGGGAAATATTAGCAATCATTGTTGGCCAATTCCAGATATGTGGCATTGCAGAGAATTCTGGAGGTCTATGTGCATATCTGTAAGATGACAAGGTATTCAAACACTATTATAAACAGCAATACTTAATTTAATTGAGGAGTTTAGGAATGGTTTTCAGGCCATTGGATAGGTAAGTTGCCCACTCCTGCAATTCCACTTCAATCCAGTCTGATCCAGACCTGATCAGATCCTGATCCTTTGGTTATTCATTATTGCATAGGTGATAACAGCTGTTCAAGGGTCCCATATGGGCAACACGTCCATTTTCTGCCAACAGGTCAACCAGTCTATCAAGGTGGTATGTTGTTTTTTTTTAATAGATGGCATCTATTCATAGCAGATCTCTCGACCCACTTCAGAAGAGATATAATTAGACTGTATTAAACCCCCATTCAAATAAACAAATCACAGATGGTGCACAAGCAAGCGAGACCCAAATTAGTTCAACTGGGCAAAAAAGGAAGGGAGGCTTGCCTCCCTTTAACCTTTAATCTCACTGTTAGACATTGGGAAGCCTTTACTCCTGCCTTGTGCAATGAAATTCAGTTTGGTCTGTTCATCAGGGAAGTGTTTGTTTTCATTATATTTGTAATACTGCAAGTGGCTATGGCAACATAAATCTGATCATATTACAGTTCCTTGCTAGCCTGCCTTATTTAAAGTATGCTTGGCCTATTTGTTCTCACCACTGTAGTGTTCTTTTGTTCAACCCACTACTCTATATCTATTTGTGTCATTTTCTCTATACATATATCAGCGTATCAATGGGGACAGTGGGACTCTATATGAAGCTCCTTCTCCTGCCATTGTTCAGAGACCCCTCTGACCCCCATATTTTTTACTCCTTTGAAGCAAGATGCACATGGAAATCATAATGCAAAGCTAATAACAGGAGGGTTTTTTAAAATAAATAAATAAATTGCTCCCAAAATAAGAAAATATAGATATACCAAGTTGGTATCATTGTTCTGGCCACTTTAGCCCTTAAACTCTCCCCCTCCCCCAAAGTTATATACATCCTTTTGAGGACTAGATAATGGCTAGCATTGCAGAAGTGCAGAACAGCTAAAAGAAGAAGAGAAATAACAAAGATGCTTTTTTTCAAAAGGCAACTGGACTTTCTTTGTTTTCCTGGAAGAAGTTTCATTTTTTATCCAAGAAGCTGAAGAAGCTTCTTGGATGTGAAGCTTTGGGACAACCATGACCTGGATGATTGAGAATCTCCATGACAAGGGAAATACCACAGTCATAATTCCTCCCCAGATTCTGTAAAATTATAAATATGCACGCTATACTTCTGACAGAAGCAAGGTTAAAGGAGGCAAAAGAAAAGTGGAGGAGTTTGGAAGCAGAGACAAGAGTTTAGTGTAGTGGGTCAATGCCAGCCCCCAAGCTCTGCAAAGCTCCAGCACCAAACTAAATATGGAGTTGCTACCCCAGTCTTCTTCAGTTACCTCATGCATGCAAGTAACAATGTGGAATCACAGGTCATGTTGCTGATTCTGAGGTGGTAGCTAAGCCATTGCAAAGGTTTTCTGAATTTTAGAAGACTTGCCATGAACAGGCAGTACTTTTGTTTACAGCAGCTGAGGTCTTTCTGCTGGCCCAGAAGCTAAACTAATCAGGAACATGATCTATGCCTTTTTCTGGACCTTATGCACCATGATGGAGAAATTCTCTTGGTTTATGCATTCCATCTTGTTTGAAGGCATCAAAAATCTAAACTTTAGATGCAGTAGCCTGTATACTGTATTCCTTCTTTGCTTACAATTTATGTTAGTGGAAAAAGCCTACTGGGTAGAAATGAACTACATACTGTTTTAATATATGGTACAACAGAAAAGAGAATTACCAAATAAATCAATCTCAGATCCTCCCTCCTTTCTTTCTTCTTTTCTTTTTTCTTTCTTTCCTCATAACATGAGACTGTCATGAACCAAATGCAACTTGGCAGGACGTTTCTGGCAAACCTACAACTAAACACTTTACAGTAATCCAAATCTGATTTATGTGAATGATACCCTTAGAGGGCTTCATGTTGGCAGATATTTGTTTCATATTTTTCAGGTGATAAATGTTGATCTATACATTTTGATACATAAATTATCACATCAGTACAACACAGTTTAAAAGTCAAAAATAGCCAGACTTCTGTGAGAGATGCAAAATAATATAGTAGTCAACATCAGATGGAAATGTGAACTTGGATAGATGGTTTGCTTAGTATTAGGAATGAAAATTATTTCCAAACTCAGTGGCCTGGAAAAAAAGGAGGAACAACGACTTGGAATTGGTGGACTTGTGCTTGGTCCCCTTGTCATGGTCGGATCACAGTCTGATGGCAATGAGTTTCTCAAGAGCTGTACTCCCCCCACAGGGAGGTAGGACTTATTAGATTGGTCCACCCCCATTGACCTGAATGGGTTCCATAAGGAGCTGGGAGTTATAACACCCATCTGAAAGCAAAGCTGGCTGGGGAATTCTGGGAGTTGATGCCCACCCATCTTAAAGCTGCCAATGTTTAAAAACATTGCTTTTCATAAGTTTGGCTGATGCAAATAGTCACCAAAAAAAAAGTTTGTAAAATGGTCCAATTTTCTCAACTATTTCATATAATTTCCTCAAAGAAAAGGTAGGCAGGTCAGCATTAACAATTCACTAACAATTATGTTTATAGATAAACATATGTTTAGCTCAGCTACAATAGTTCAGATTGTATAACATTCCACTTCTCCGTACATTTTTTTAGGGCTTTTTTGATTGTGTTTCTACAGGATTAGTTTTTTGTTGCTAAAGGAGACTTGGCTTGAAATAGTATCTTGAAATAATATCTGTTCCCTGAAGCAAGAGCACTACTTTTAATTCTTTATGGTGACCGCTTTTAGAACCTTTTGCTTCCAACCTGAATTGCATTTTTCCTTTCTTTTATCTGCATTTTTCAATGCAGCCAGAGACAAAGCTCAAGCAAGACAGCTCAACACAAAGAAAAGGAAGAGGCTGAAATTGCTGCCAGCAGAGTTAAAGAAAACATAAGCAATATGCAGCTACAGTGAAGATGGCATCAGTGAAGAGGTAACCTCCTCACCATATTTATTGGTACCAACATGCTAAACAGGTACTGGTGCAGATAAAAAAAAAATACAGAAAGCAATATGAATAGGTAATAATACCCGACAATTATCAGTCGTGTAAAATTGGATATATTTCTTCATAGCCTTTAGTATACATTAAAAAAAAAACAAGTCCAGGAGTTAAGATCTTCCCCCACAATGCTGGACTTACCTAGTTTTCATCTCAGGATAAAGGCAGCCTTTAGTCTGTACCTGGACTGTCAAACTCCTGGCCCACAGGCCAGATGTGTCACGCTCTGGCCACGCCCATGTCCGGTTTAGCGAAGGAGAAAAAAGTCCCGATATGTCATGTGACGATGTGAGTTTGCACCCCTGGTCTACACTTAACATCTATGGACTATTAAAACTCCCATTTTTGTAGCCTTTAATTTGGCAAAACAGTGCATCATAAGGTAACAATTTTTGAATCAAGCTATTTCAAATGGTCCAACTTACAGAATGCTTCCAAAATGGGGCCCATGATTCCTGAAGGAATATTGTGGCTGCTTCAACTGCCGGGCTGCTTCTGCAGTCATATGATCCTCATTTTCAACATGATGGGACAGTCTCCTAGCCATTCTTGCAATCCCTCACTCCCTCTCCCATACAGCAGCAGCCACTTACCTGCCTGCTGGAAAGGGAAGAGGAGGGGAGGGGAAGGCAGGAGAGAAAGGGGGTAAGCCAGACTAGCCATGTTTATTTATCACATTGGATTCATAGTCATTCACTTAGGATTGTTATTTATACAGTCCCTCACTGTTATGCAGCACATGCAGGAAAAGATTGCAAAAACCATCGGATGAAATAAGACAGATAGCCAGATAATTCATTTTATGATGGAAGGTTGAACTGGAGCAAGGTTTCTCATGGATCTGAAATGAGACCGAGAAATGATAAGATTAAACAGCAAAAAATGAATGAGATACCTAAAGAAACTTTAATGGGCCAAAGCTAATTAATAAAACACACATTTTGCATCAAGATGGTTAACTAAGGATCTATAATAAAATCACAGTAGGAGAATGAATTACAAAACTTTGGCAATACAATTGCCAAAGAAAGAAGACCTATTAGAATATACTTTTTCCTTCAAGGGCTGAACAAAGCAGCCAGTGAAAAATTACAAATGATGGGGCTGAGGTAATATGAAGGCTAGTTCTACATCCCAAACCTATCAGTACTGATAGCAGCTGCTATGGTTTCTCTCAAGCACATAAACATGGAGTGACTGATTGCCATCCCAGTTTGCCACTTGGGAAACCAGATCAAGAACTTGATAAATACAATGAAAGAAACCTTTGAAAGGAAGGACATTTAAAAGAAATACATTGAATCCTTAATCTTCAAATAAAAACATTGGACAGAGATATAGAGCGTTTACTCATGCATGTGATAGTTACACCATTTGATTTGTCCACTCTGCCTTGTGGCCCTTTTGTGGCTTTTCTTCATTTCAGATTCCACTATTTTGGGTGCTCACAACCTGAGCTTAAAGGCTGATCCTAAATAATTTTTTTAGCATGGTTCGGGTGGATTTACAGGTTTGAAATGTATAAGTTGATACTTCCTGTCACCTTTTCCCCTTTCCCTTTAAAATGTAAAATAAGCCAAGGCCAGGACATATGAACCCCTACTAATTCCAAGCTATGGGTAGATAGTTTCTGATGAAGCATGTATTTTTACTCTCAACTCATCTTGAACTGATGTGCCACTTGGCCATGTGGCAAAGTAATCACTCAGACTCTTCACTGTGCACTCAATGCAAATCAAGCAGAGCAACCTTGACAAAATGCAAAAGGTTAGAGGAATGAATCTCAGCTAATGCTAATGGAAAACTGAAATTTCCATAGTGTATTTAATTTGACATCCATCACCAAAATAGGTAGACAGGCAGATATTGCAGCTCAAGTTATTTTGTTAAAAAATATTCCTGCCAATACATTTAATGGCTATCACATGCCAATAAAATGTCAAAATTTAATAAGGTATATTTCAGTGAACAATTTCGCTGACTCACAACCTTTTCCCTTTGTTGGAGAAATTTGGTGCAGCTTTTGAAAGAAAGTTTTCCTGTGGAACGGAAGAAAACTGAATAGGGATAGCTTTCATATGAACATGTGGAGCATTGACAGAAATGTGAAGGCAGAATTTATTATAGAAACCTTTTGAATAAAAACTTGGTTAAAATGGAGGAGGGAAACTAAGAGTATGAAATAACTATATTAAAAACATTTCATATTTACGTAGTGTCACACTCTAAGTGGAGGATAGTCTTGTTCCAATGTTTACCAAAACTCTATTAGGAAGGTTGATCCCATTGCATTTCTGTAGTAAAGGAGAAGAGTACTGAAGTTATAGAGAGATGAGAAATTTTTCCTACAGTCATTTTTAGCAGTTTGCTAAATTCATGGTACAGACAAGACTCAAACCAGGGACATACATACCTCAGTTGCTTCTTCACTACTCTACTACAGCTATTGACTTATGACAGATTATGGAAAAGACACCTGTTCAGCGCTTCACATTGACCTTAATGCAGCATTTAGGATTATTTGAGAGACATGTAACAAGCAATAGATTCACAGCCTCAAACCCTTATTTGCTCCTATTTTAGAAGAATAATGGCTTCTCTTCTAAAAGTAGCTGACCTGAATCTTATACCACACACTCCAGTTGGAGCATCAGTCAAATAAATCTGTTTATTCCATCATTGTAGCTGCCATAAAAACAAAACAAAAAATGTGACAGTACATCCATAGCCCAAAGCTGCATTTCAAGAGTGATTTGTCATTGATTACAAGAAAGTTCCATCTCTTCTACTGAGACAGGACCAGAAAAAGAGACCTCACAGGTGATTGAAAGAGAGCAATTTTCATCTTTGATTTATGGCTTTCCACCAATGGAAAAGCTTGTTCTTTTTTGATAGTAATTCTTTTATTTAATTTTTTAAAATTCTGCCAATCACTTAGCATATATATATATTGCTGTTGTTTTCTTGGAAAACCAACTGTTTTATATGTTCTTTCTGCTTCCAACACAGCCTCTTGTTACTCTATTCTGTTTTTTTTAAATTGTAATTATTTATTCATCATTATTTATTTTCCATTAATGTTATTAGTGTCATTTTATTTACAAATCAAAGTGGAATTTGTTCACATATTAGATTCTTATTTCTACCAAAATACTGTTCAATGAAGCTAAGAATAAAATATAAAAAATAAAATAGCAAAGTTATAGTTACATTCAACAATAAAAATAATTGACTAAGAACAACAATAACAAATCTTCTGTTAGTAGATATATGGATCATAGATATAATTGCATGAACAAATCAGCACATTAAATTAATTCTTTAGATTTGGATTTTAGTAATGAAAAACAATCAAAAAACAGCTGCCACACAAGTTTTTGCCTATTGCTTCTTCTCTTTCACCTTTCCCCAACCTTGAATTAATTAAAAAACAAAATTCAGTGACATTCCTAATATTAAAGCCACGGTTATCTTTCTTTTACCAAAATTACAAAATGAAGCTAATTTAACCATCTTTCCTTCTGTGTTACTTCTACTATTTTATTTTTGTTAATTAATAATTTACTTTATTAATTAATAAAAATAAAATAGTAATAGTCATCTCATCTATAAAATATTAAATAAAACCAGGGTTACAGAAAATTTTAAATTTTCAGAAGTATTTGCTTGTGAATTTAGCAAAACAAACTTAACACATTCTCTCTCAATTAACTTAATTAGAATTAAAATTCCATAGCTATCAATAAAAAAAAATCAACCTTGTTTTTATTCTTGGACAATCTGGGAATCTAATTTTTGATATGAATTCCTGTAATTATGTAACTAGGAAAAATGGTACAGGCTTTTTATTTCAAAATATGCACTCCTGCACAACTGTGCATTCATTTCCTGGACTTTTAATAAGAAAAAAAATGGCAATTGCCATCATAATCCCTAACTTTTTCTGTAATTTTGACACTATATAAATGGACTCTTATTAAATATGCATATAATCACCACACATTATTTTAATGATTTTTGTACATCTACAATATATGGAATGTAAGGGCAGTATAAACATCACAGAAGCTGTGCTGATTTGTTTACTTGTAGCCTTAGACCAACAATTACTGTTTTTAAAAAAACTGACAAAATGTTGCCTGAGAAACTATAATGCCTCTAGTATAGATTTTCCTAAGAAATCCCTAATTGACTTATCATCATGCTGTACTGTAATTTCCAGTATTCCCAATTTAGCCCAGAGGATAAAAGTTAGCTTGCATAAAATTAATGTTAGTGGGTAATGGAGATAAAAAAAAACTGGTTGCTGATATAAATGCCAAAATATAGCAATAGAGAAATGCATTTCCAATCATGTAATTCAAAGAAAGAAAAACAGCATTTTGATCTGTGGCTATCATTCTCCTAAACTGCAGAGCTAACACCCAGGCAGATTTAATACCTTGCTTTTCTTGGAGGAAAGAAGAAGAAGAGTCAGTGAGTTGAAATGTGAAAGAGATTGAAAGAGGACACACCTGTTGTGGTTGGACAGTACCGTGGTGCACAAATGAGTAAGGGTCTGGCATCTGGCAAATGCATTGCAAGCCTGACCTCCCTCTTGACTATCCCACTGCCAAGTACAGGCTAAAGTGGATTAGGGAAAAGAGAGAAGCCATAGGAGGAAACTGGGCAAAATCATATCCATTTATAAGAAGCCCAGGGGAAGAGCAGCTTTTTGCAAGACCATAAGTCACCCTTAAATAGCCTTCTAGGGAGGAATGTGGCAGGCTCTGGACTTTGCAACTTGTGTGTTACAGGCATGAATGTTACAATTTCCTGTGCGTATGCTTTGTACATTGTACAATGCTGGCTGCCATGGGAGCAAAGGAAGTGAGTGCACACCTAGGAAAACAGAATTGTAACCAAGTCATCACATTGTTTCAGCTGTGTGATCAATATTCTGTGTGGGACAAAGTGCAAGACTGTATCCAAAATTTACAAATTATCTGCTTAATCATATCCTCAGCACATGCAGAGTTTGGTTTAAGTGAAAATGTAATCTCTAGAAATAGTAGAATTGCCACTTGTACAGTCCTTCCCACCCTGCAATTGTCACTAAAGTAGGGGGAAAAAGGGAAAATAAAATCATAGCTTAGAAGGGATCTTAGAGGTCTTCTAGTCCAACCCCCTGCCCATGGCAGGAGACCTTATATCGTCCTGGATAAATGGTTTCCAACCTTTTCTTGAAAACCTCCGCAATGGAACACTCACAACTCTAGAAGGAAACTTTTACCCTTGGTTAATTATTCTTACTGTCAGGAAATTTCTTCTTAATTGTAGGCTGGATCTCTCTTTTACAAGCTTCCACCCTTCTTGTTCTATCCTCAGGAGGTTTGGAGAATAAGTTGACCCCCTCCTCTCTATAACAGCCCTTCTTGTACCGGAAGATAGCTGTCATGTCACCCCTAATTCTTCTCTTCGTTAGGCTAGACATACCTAGACATACCTAGTTCCCATAACCATGTATCATATGGTTTAGCCTTCAGACTTCTCTGCACTCTTTCTAGGGTATCAGCATCTTTTTTGTATCATGGCAACGAGAACTGGATGCAGTATTCCAAATGAGGCTTTACTACTGCAGTATAGTACTATCACCTCTCATGATCTTGACGCCATCCCTCTGTTAATGTAGCCTAGGATTGCATTGGCTTTTTGTCATCTACAGCACCTACTGCTGGCTCATATTTAAGTGGTGATCCACATGGACACCTAGATCCCTCTTACAGTTTCTACTGCTGAGCCAGGTACCACTGTAAATATCACTTAAAGCTCCATTGTAATTCATAAAACAGTAACTGAATGGAAATATAAAAGCAGAATATACATCAAATGGAAACTAAGAAAGTTGTAAAGCAAAAAATTAAACCACTGGTTGAAAATACATTGCAAAATACAAATAGGAAAAAACACGCTAATTTGAATCCTAATATTTAGCCCAGCATTCTGTTAGCAGTGAATACATACAGGATGCGAAAGCAATAATCCCACCCTCACTCCAATTCATGTTCCCCTACAAGTTTTTCGGATTATTTTTCATTTCATTTTTTTCTTTGCTCTTTCTAAGAGCCCAGGTTACTATGTATCACTGAACCGTAATGAAAACATTCTATAAAAACCTTAAGGAATCCTTTCTCCTTCCAACCCATGTAAAATACACATTAATAACTGAAAAAATATTGAAAAAGCATTGCAATAGTATTTTTCATCCTTGAATCTGAGTTCTAGAGTACAGCACATTGATTTTAAGTTGCATTAAATAATACTACACATGATATACAGCAATGAATGAAAATTACCTAGTCCATGTATATTTATTTATTAGATATATATATATATCCCATCTTGCCATTTGAGGCTCAAGATAATATACATAGTATTTTCTCTTCCTATTTTT
>JANHFL010003129.1:6674-21098 GCA_032468155.1 Oxyrhabdium leporinum
GATCTCTTTGTTTTTCCACTGTTGTATAAACACAATTTCCACCCAGTCACATGATCAAGCCACGTCCACCAAGCCACGCCCACAGAACCGGTAGTGGAAAATTTTAGATTTCACCACTGTACCAGACCTCAAAAAAAGATAAAATATGAAGGTCATAGGAAAATAAACTTTACTTTTGCAGTCTAGGCTCTTTATTTCCTTAAAGGAATTGTTAACACATTGAGAGATTCCAAAGTTGAAGTGAAAGATGTTTTGCCGTACACTGTCCAAAACAATGCTTCATCCATTTTGCAGATGCTGAAAATCTTTGTTGTGTGTCTAAGTCACTGTAAATGGGATGCAACATGTCATATCAGCTAGACTCAAGGCTGGACATATCAGGGGCATGATGGCCCTGAGATGAAAAAAAAGAGAATGTCACCAGCGGAAGGAATCTGCTTTCAAAGCTAGTAAAATGATATGCCCGATATCCAGCCAGAAGAAAAGGCTTGGATGAGATCATACAGACACACCATATTCCTTTCAGGCTGCTTCCACTCTTTGGTGCTTTTCTGAAACCAGTCCCTTTTTCTTTTGGTTTTCAGTCACTCTTCTGTCACTGTGCATTTCATGTATGCCATGTAAAATTGCCATCAACAGAGAATAGCAGTTCCTCACTTGTCACTGTCTTCTGCAATCTCACTTATGACAAAATGGTGACTGATGATCCGGCAGGTAGTGTCTCCCTGCAGTGAGGACATGTACCTAACCAACTACCAGCACAAAAATTTCCTACTAGACAGAAGCTATTGGAAGCACTAAAGCAGAACAAGAGCTCTTTAGAATCAGAGCTAAAGTGTACCTGAAAGCTTTGATTCCCTTGTCGGAATATGTTAAGTAAATCAAATACCTTTCTACATATCCTATTTCTTGCTGTAAGGGATATTTAAATATAAAATTCTATTACCACTGCTACTATCTCTGTCCTTTCAAGATTAGGGACCTCATTTTAAATGCAAAGTTTACAACTGGATCTATACAAGGATGCTGAGGCTTGTTTCCCAAGCTACACACATTTCCTAAAGAATATTTGGAAAGTCAAAGGGCATGAGTGACACCAAATCCACCCCCCCATTTTAATTTTTTCCCAAACTGGTTTATGAAACACAATCAATGACAGATGCATCTATTTATTCATTTCACTGAATGGCTTTGATGTAGCAGTCTTACCTGTGTAAAGGTGAATGTTTTGTGCTTCTGTTTGTGCTTTGGTGTCACTCTTTCAAAACTGCTTCAAACCTGTACAATCCTGTGAAAAATAATTTATTATAGCTATCTACTATTGTAGACAGATGCCACGTTCACACACTCATGTACTCTAAAGTCTTTTTGGAGATGAAAGCAAGGGGCACCCCAAAACAAGGTTCACACACAGCATCACATCTCACAATTAAGACTTGATTGCAATCAACTGAGTGGGTGCCAACCTCAAAAGAAGAAAAAGGTGTGTTCATACAAAATGTTCAGAAACTTTGTATACATTCCTACCATCTATTGCACATGAAAAATGGAAGTTCCAATCCCGAGTTCATGGAGCCAGCTCAGAAGAATACCATGGCTGACAGAATAAAAAACCACTGAAAGATCAAGCAAAGATGGTATCATTATCTGGATCCTGGCTCTGCCAATGGTCATTTACAAATGAAAGCAAAGTTTTTAGTACCACACTCAGTCAAAAAATCTGACTGAAACAGGTCTAGAAAATACACTTTCTCCAAGGTTCTCATCAACTGCAGTCTGACTATTTTTCAACAACTTTCACCAAAAGGGAAAATTGGAGACCGGACAATGGTTGTCACAAACCATTGGCTCCATCATTGGCTTATATCACCACTAATTATAGGCAAAGCAAAAATATCTGTAGTTGTTAAATATCTTTAAAATAACAATTACAAATTAACTATTTCAGATTTTCCAATACAAAGTTTCCCCATTTAAAGTAAGGTTTTTCTATAAAGTTAAATATACATGAGATTATATACATCAATAAATACATCAAAATATACATCAAAACCCACTCTATGTTTCAGTAAAAAATATCTAATTGAATATATGCCAGGAAAGAAAATAACAGTTTTTGACTATACATTGACTCTAGAAATTATCTCAGTTTAGCAAGAAATCTTGGATGACCCATATTGTCAATAAATATCCTGAGAAATCTATCAATCTGAATAAAATACTTATTTAGATTTGACATTGAGATAGCTCTTATACTTCATATTCATTTTACCAACACTAATCTTACCCCACCAACTTAATGGAATGTTAATCTATCCATCTATGACATCCAAAATATTAACTTCCACATATTTGAAATATTTTGATATATTTAATCCTAAATTTTAATAAATTTTGTGCATATGACAAAATGCAACATCTTACATTGATTTATTAATATAACAATCCCAAGGGAAGTAAATTAGATTTTTCTCAATTAATTTTATAACTTATTTTCAAAATTGTGAAACACTTGTACGAAGTTAGACATTTTACAGCAGTTATCCAGAATTGTCAGGACAATATCAGCATATAAAAAAATATTCATACCCTGAACCCCTTATATCAGATAATGAGATAGCTTAATAATCATTGCTGATGATTCAATTATTAAGTTAAGTTAAATATCAGTGGTTAAAGTGGACAACCCTAATGTATACCATGCTGTAATTCATCTGTTCCATAAATTAAATTATTTATTATTATCTTGCTACTGGTTGCAAGTAATAAATTGCAATCCATTTAATAAAAGAACACAGGAAACCACAAGTATACATAATTTGGTATCCTGGTATTTAAATTAACTAATGGTATAGGTCTGTTTTTTGCTTTCCTTTATTTCTTGGTTTTGAAAATCCTCCGATTTTTTTTTAAATGTCGCATGCCAAAGTCATTTATTTATTTAGAGACTTTTAAGTCTGGGGAATTCATATGTTTGGAACATATGTCCAAATGGCTTCTTCTCTTATTTAAGAATTTATGGCAAACTCCTTATTATGATCTATCTTTTACTTTTTTGAAAAACTTGCATATTGGCCCATCCCTCTTGGGTTCTGCATGACATCTAATGGATAAATATTTAAATATTAAATGATAGAAGTCTCTGGAAGCCATTCACTTTTATATAAATAAATTACATGCAGGATTTTAGTTGCTGGCAGTTAAAATTGGCTAGTATATGAAATGATATCAACATTACATGACAGTAGCTAAACATCTTGTCTCTTTGGGCAACTGAATGACCGATGTTAAGGACAACTTAATTTTCTGTCAATTTGTGTCCTTCCTGGCAGATTTCACTTTCAGTCTGGGGATTTTATCTGGAGAACCTTAAAATAAATATACATTTTTGGAACAGTTTTAAACAACAGTCTAGATAATTTAAACAGGTTTTGTGAGAATTAAATTACCACAATAGGCCTTGATCTATTCATATGGCCAGCATTCAGGAATTGAAGAGTCCAATTGTATCTCCCTCTTAGATTCCCATTCCCATTTCTTTCAATGACTCTTCACAGGACTTTGATTATCTTCATTGTCTTTCTCTGTATTAAGTGTTTTTCTGGATTGTTATTATACTATGACATTCAGAACTGAGCATCTTAATTCAGGTGGACCTTGATCAATATATAATATTTAGTCTGTGGTGCCTGATCAATGCAGAATAAAGTGGAATTATTACTTCCAATGATTAGTAAATTATGTTTATATTGATGCAATGTCTGGCATCCGCATGATATTACTTAATGATATTTAGCTTATAATGAAATATTATTCCAAGATCTTTCCATAAACCAAGTATTTCTCATTATATACCTGTGATGTTTTCTAAGTGTATAACTTTCTCTGTTGAACTTCTTTTGGTTATTTTAGCTATTTACTCTTAACTTATCAAAATTGTTTTCAATTTTAATTCTATCTTATAGGGTATTAGGATTCCCATCCAATTTTGTGTCATGTACAGTTTTGATAACCCTCCTCTTTACTTCCTCTTGCAAGTCATTAATAAAAATGTTGAGTATAGAATCCAGGACCTGGCTTTCTACTTCCCTTTACAAGCATTCTTTGAGTAGAATTTCAGAGGCAGCCATGTCATGCCACTGTGCCCATATTTAACTAGTTCCCTAACCAGAATGCCATGGGATATTCTGTGGGAAAATTGTAAGCATTTATCTTGATTTCAGCAATGTGCTTGACAATCTATTATGAAAGCAACCCAAAGATAAAAATGAGATAAACTTAGTCTGGCGGGACATGTTTTTGACAAATCCACTCTGGCTTTGTTTTCAAGATGCATTGTTTTCAAGATGCTTACAGATTGATCTCTTTATGACTTGCTCTAGAATCTCCTGGGCATCATTATCAGACTGAGTGCTTTGTAGTTTTCCCTTTGTTCCCCAGATCCCCCTTGTTGTAAAGATAGATATGAGGTTTATTCTTTGTTAGTTCATTTAGCCTTTCATCATTTTCAGGTTTTCTCAAATACAGTATCTAAATGACCAGATGGTCAGCAAGTTTCTTCTGTATACTTAGATGAAATTCACTTGGCTCCGGAAGTTTAAGAGGCATTCCTTGACCATACTCCTACAAATCTCAAGTTTGACTCTGTTCAATGTTTGTTTTCTTGAAATCCAAGTGGCCCCCATTATATAGTCATTTCCCCCATACTTTTGTTCTTTCCACTTCTTTAACTAAGTCTGCAATAGCTATTATTAAACTAAGGATAAATGATCATCGGGTGTTTTTTGTCCCTTTTATGGAGAAGATTGTCAACAAGAAGAAATTCCTAATAGGACCATGCTTGGAAGAATTTGTTTCCTAACAGATGCTGGGGTAATTAAGGTTCCCCATTATCACTAATTTATGGTGTTTAAAATAATCTGCAATTTGATTATCTGAAGATCATTCCCATCTCTTCTTTGATTGGATAAGGTAATAGTAAACATCAATAACAGTATTGCTTTCATTGTTTTTTAACTACGATGAATTCTCTACTGTATAGTCTTGCCAATTTTATTCACTTAGATTGCTCAGCGGGAGTGGACACTTTTAACATACAATATAACTTCCCCTCCTTCCTTTTCCATTGCTTCTGTTTCATTTGAACAAATTATATCCTTCAGTTCTACCCTCCCAATTGGGAATCATCCCACCAGATATCTGTATAACTATTAAATTGTATACACTTTATTGTACTATGAGTTCAAGCTCATTTTATTTATTTACCACATTCTGAGCACTGGTGTATAGACACAAGTATATGAATTTTATGAGCCATTTTCTTTCTGACTGAGTGATTTAATAGGTCCCATCACAGCAATACACCCAATAACTTGCAGAATTTTCATCTCTATCCTGCACAGACTCTCTTTATATCTCTTGACCAAGTTTGCCATCTTTTGGCCAAGCAGTTTTTAGGAGGTACAGCTTCTTTTGCACCTGTAGACCATCATCCTGGTAGGGATGGTCCCAGAAATCAAATTTTCCTAATCAGAACCTTTTCCATAGTCAATTATTCACGTGCTGTTTTTTTTCTTTCCCTTTCTTGCCTCTTTAATGGACCAAAAAAGATGGATGACACCGTCTCAGCTTCAGGTTTTCCAAGTGCAAATATTTCAAAGTATTTCTGAGTTCTAGTTGTAGGACAATATCTACAACTATTTTGCTTCTTATTGTCATTCTTGTCCAAAGGCTTATTCCTTTGGTGCTATTATATTTTTATTCAAATAACCCAAAAGCTTATATTTTTACAAATATAGGTCAAGTCATTTTCAGGTAGGAATGTGAACATGCCACAAGCATTAAAAGTTATGACTGAGAGTGCTGTTAATTAATCTTCATTTGAGTTTAAGGCATCTTTCATTTATTCCCCCCCCCCCCAGTTTAGATTCTCAGGCTAGCCAAATACTTATCATCAACTGTTGGGGGGAGGGGTTTGTTAGCTACCTTTCCCTCTGTGCGCCCTCAATAAACAACATAATTGTATTGATTGATTGATTGATTGATTTAATATCCTGCCTTTAGTCATTCAATTCAGAAAATAACTGGCATAAATTACTTGCCATCCAGTATGCTAATTTCATGTTGCATGTATTGATCTGGACATTTCCCAAAAGCTCCTAACCCTTCTCAGGAAAGGAAGCTGAAAAGCCATCAAACCATTTATTCCAGAAGATTAGGCTTAGGAGCTGGCAGATAGGGTAAGGAAAATACTTCCCTAAATGGAGAAAAGGTACAAACTCTACAGAACTACAAGGTTTGTTCTTTTAAAAGGAAATTTTAAAAAATCTAGCTTCTGTAGCAATTTCAACTGCATTATAGCTAAGATAGAAATAATTGGGGCTCATAAGAAGGTGAAGCTGATCCTTGAACAAAGCAAACATTGCAAGTAGGAGTGCTCAGAGTAAAAACACTTGCTTGGAATATCAGCCACAACATTTATTAATTGCTTGTTTGCTTGATTTGTAGCTTTGTGGTATGGAAAATTCCCAACTAACCGAGATGGATGGAATAGGAACAAGACTAATTTTATGTTGTCTCTCCAGAGTAATATTTAAAGATGCCAGGTGCTTGACCAATCTCGAAGAGATCTATGGCCCCGAGAGCTTTCAAATGTCATCCAATTTTTACAAACATAAAACAAGGTATTCTGGAATTTATATCCTTTTGCTTTGTTTCAGGCCTAGTGCTGCCGATCCATTTGAATACCACTCTTTTTGGCTTGTTTCCCCCCCTGTCTTAAAACAGATCATAATGATATGTTCAGGTTAAGAGTTCATAGACAACTCACAAAAGAGCCACAGGCAATAGGTCAGATCAATCTAATATAGGAACAAAAATAACACGGTGCGTTACATCCAAACTACAGAGGAGAAGCGATGCTCTAATAAGGCTGTCATAGTTCATTAACACATTTCATTTCAACAATTTATATGAACTGAAAACCTTTTTTGGGGGTGGTTTTTTTTTGGAATGGTAACTATATCAGCAAAACTTTCTCAAACAGCTGAGATTTGCATTTGGCAACCACCTCCACACAGATCTGATTCCGGGACTTGAGCTGAAGAATCTCCCTAAGGGAAATAGCAGAAGGTTATAAGAAAAGGCACCTGGAAAATAACAAAGAAGGATGAGAAAACATGCCCTTGACTTCAGCATGCACCCCGAAGAAACAAAGATTAGGATTCATGTGAACATTGACAAAACTATCAGAAAATAGTCAGAGGCTAAAGTATTTTTATTCTTATTGTTAAAAAAAACACTGCTTAGCTTGCCATATAAGCAGGCTGAAGTCCTCCAGTCAATTCCCTATTTGTTTCTATTAGCCTTGAGCCAACAGGCAACTCTGATAATGATGTTGGTTATATGCATATCTGGATTACCAGGACAGCTTTGCTGTTGCATTTCACACCAGTCAAAACAATGAGGAATTTTGTTTCAACAGTAGTGCTACTCATCTCTTTTTCCTAAGCCTTTAAGCTGATCCTGATGGATGCCTTTATTATTTCTTCCTCTGCCTTCCTACATTATTTTTACACTTGCACTAGTCAAGCAACAAAACAAACATGGATTATATTATCTGTATAAGCATTAGTGTTCAGGTTTACTTGGGATGTGATGAGGCATATGCCATGAATGCTGTTTAATGGGCCTTTCAAGGGAAACAGAACTAGAAGAAATAAAAATTACCACATCCTAAACTCTGGATATTTTCCTTTAAAAATGCAAATAATTATACAAAAATCTTCCTGAATTAAGGAATAGCAGCAGGCTTTCATAAATACCTGTCCTTTGCCTCATGGTCCTAATGTTGCCACTATATGATTGAGAAGAACCTACATAATTCCTCAGAATATCTCCATTTACTCTGAATTCATTCACTTTTCATCACAGTTTGTTGGCTTGTTTAGCACTTAGACGTATATATTCACCGAGTTTTACAGCCTTCTCTAAGTGGTTTGCAGAATCAGAAGATTTCCCCCAACAGTCTGGGTCCTCATTTTATTGACCTTGGAAGGATGGAAGGTTGAGTGAACCTTGAGCCAATGAGAATTGAACTGCTGGCAGTCGGCAGAGTTTGCCTACAATACTACATTCTAACCACTGTGCCACCACCGCTCTTCTATTTATGTAAAAAGCAGCACATGCTTTTAATGCTTTTTATGTGTGAACACCAAAGTCAATGGAAGTTGGGTGGCATATAAATGAATAACAAATGATCAAATAAAAGACTAATGATCAACACTGATGGTTTTTACACAATCCACTCTTCTTCATTCTTTTGAAGTTTCTAGTTTCAGTTGTTTGAGTTGTGACCATCAATGTCCTTAATACAATCTACCATAATAAATAATACATCCATTATTCCTTCATTATTATTCCTTCATTATTCCTTCATTTCTTCATTTGAATTTAGAACCAAGATTGCAGCTAGATGCAAAATGCACCCCCCTCTATCTATGACCAAATTACCACACAGTCAAATCTGTAACTTGCAATGGAATTGTATTAACCATATCAGCTCCATTTCTTATAGCCTACGTTCATTCAGAATGTCATCACCCCCTCAGCAATTGCTTCCAAGTAAAATAGCTCTTGTGACCTCCCACTCCTGGTTTTCAGAGCTCTGGGAATCCTGTAATAACATGTCACTCAGGAAACAGACTATTTCTGCTAAATGTGTCAGCTGGAATTCTGCAGCTGTTTTCTTCAGCTTCTGCCAGCTTAGGCCGAGTCTCTTTTTACTAAGCTGGAATGAATTCCCTCAATCCCCAGTGCAGGATAAGTTGAAACAGATAACAGCAGTCCATGACCATCAGTGTTAATTCCTCACACCCAACCCTACTTTTTTCCCAAACTGTCAGTTGCCTGAAAAATAGGAAGAGTGAACTTATTATTTGTCTGGAAGCTTTCTCTTTTCTCTGAACTGCTTAGAAAGATCTCAGATTTCATCAGAAAGACCTTAGCCAGTCTATCCAGGTGTAGAGTATTCAACTTCCAATGATAGGGAGACCAGGCTATAAAACCACTACACTACTTTCCATAAGTATCTGGAAAAGCAATTGTCTGCCTCCAAGTATCTCCACACTTTAGTATAGTCATTTCACAATGTTTATATCTTTAGGGAACATTTTCCAGATTGACATGTCTGTTTAAGAACATTTTCAGTCAACAGGGGAAATTTGTGAATGGAAAATTGCTGTGTATGGAGTATCGACCATAACTATAAAGCTTCCTAAATGTTTTGTATGTCCTAGAAAACATTTAATTCTCTCCTGTGACTGGAGCTTTAAAAAAAAAAAGATAATGGGCAAATGTTATTTAAGGAACTGAAGCTTCCTTTTCTAATTTATTGACATCCCACTTTTCTTCCAATGAATGATACTCTACAAAAAGCAAACAACATATTTTAACGACATAATTTAAGAGCACCTTATAATAAACAAAAAATGCCCTATATTTTCCACACTTTCAGTCAAAATTGTTTACACAATTTATGGAGTCCTCCATAATCATTTTGCATGCTGAGATAAAGATATCTGCGAGAAAGTTCATGAGATCTCTACTGATAGAGAATTCCAAAGATCAAGAGGAGCCACTCAGAAGCTCCTCCCTGATATCCCAAGTAATGTAGCCTCTATTGAAAAAAGAGCTGAATTAAGGAAATCTGATGATCTTACGGCCTAGAGACGTTTATGTAATAGTATATGGCTTTTCAGAGATCCCAGGACTTTTTTATGTCAATCACATCCCATCTTCCTATTGTTTCTCAACACCGTTCTACTGAACTGAGAACCTTGTGTACATCGAACCTCTTCTTATTGCACGAAACCTTCCACTGCTTTCTTATTTTTTTTTATTTTAGCACTTTTTCAAAACTTGAAAACAGGTAGTCCTCAAGTTACAACCACAATTGAAAGCAGAATTTCAGCTTCTTTGCAAGGCAGTTGTCATGCCCAATTTTATGACCCTTTTGCCATGGTTGTTAACTAAATCACTGCAGTTAAATGAATCATGAAATGCTTGTTAAGTGAACTGGCTTCCCCCATTGACTTTGTTTGTCAGAGGCCAGCTGGGAAGATCTCAAATGGTGATCACGTGACCCCACACTGCAGCTATCATAAATACATGTCTATGGAGATTCTCAGTCATCCAGGACATGGTTGCCCCTTTTTCAAGAGGCAACTGGACTTTCTGGTTTTTCTTTGAAGACATTTTGCTTCTCATCCAAGAAGTTTCTTCAGCTCATAAATACATACTGGTTGCAAATGCTCAAATTTTGATTTCATGATGTGGAGATGCTATAACAGTCATAAGTATGAGAAATGGTTGCAAGTCACTTTTTTGAGTTGCCATTGTAACTTTGAACAGCCATTAAATGAATGTTTGTCAGCCAAGAACTGCCTGTAACTGGAACAGCACTTAATCAACATTAGCTGATCTAAAGAAAGCCAAGCAAAGTTGACCTGGTTAGTAATTCAGTGGGAGACCAGTACGAAATAGCAAGTTGGCTAACCTAGGAAATAAAATAAGTAAATAATAAATCCTAGGAAAAGAAAGAAAAATCAATTCTTCACCATTTCAGAAAATGCCCCCACAAAACTATGTACATTTGTTTATCAAGTCACCAGGAATTATGTTTGATTTGAGGGAGACTTTGCCTTTTAACCTACAGCCTTTCATGGATAAAGTCATGATATTTTAGAACATGACAAGCTGAACTGAAAGAATTCAGGCTCTGAGCAGCAAAGCAGATTATCAGTGCCACACATGTGTCTCTATAATATCTCTGATATTGCCTGATCAACAAATATGTTGGTGTAAACAAAAAGTCTTATTTGTGTAGACAATCTGCATGTCTTGTACATGACAGGATTATCCATTAGACTCAATGCTGAATAGAATAATAATGCAGGCTAAGCTACTGGCTTTCTTCAGATGCATTTCTGAAGATGATACCGCAAACTATTTATATGTTTCCCTCAAAATTATTCCACCCTGACCTTGGTGTTGCAGAGTCAAATACTGTAAAACATGTTGGGGGAGAAATACAAACAAGAGTGTTTTTCTTGACAGTATTTTTGAGTTCTCCTTTCCATTGCTTGTTTTGATTGCTTTGTACACAATTCACAGATGGTACATCATTTTCCTGACAGGTTTTGCAAAATGAAATTAGCAATATTTTTGAAAAGGTGACAGTTTATATGATTGAAATTAGGATGTTCTTCTATTAGGCAGATTTTTGTATTAATTTAGACCAGGGGTGTCAAACTTGATTTTATTGAGGGCCACATCAGGGTTGTGTTTGACCTTGGGGGCTGGGGTGGGCATGGTCTGGGGGGGCATGGCCAGCTTAATGTCACTCGTGTTGGGGGTGTCTGTGGTGGCCTGAGCACTCTGCCAGTGAAAACGGGCTCCCAAGCTCTGTTTTCAGCTGTGCCAGGCTCCTACCAACCTCTGCCAGTGAAAATGGAGCTCAGGGGGCCGAGCTCCGTTTTTGCTGGCAGAAAGCGGCAGGAGCCCATCATGGCTGAAAACGGAGTCTGAGAGGACCACGTGCGGCCCTCCCAAGCTCCGTTTTCACTGGCAGAGGCACTATGGGCTGGTCCTTTGCTATTTCTAGGATGGCCCCCGGGCCTTGAGTTTGACACCCCTGATTTAGACTATCCTTAAGATTCAAAGGCTGGTTGGCCCTTTGCTACCATCTCTTGTATTATAAAGTTAGTATTATAGCCTTTGCTCTGATCTGATTTGCTATCAAATCCATTCAAATTACCTTTGCTTGTTGTCTTGCTCTTCCTAACAGAGACCCAAGAGAATGGAATAAATCCTTTTCCCTCTTTTCTCCCTCTTTACTGGGATATCTAGTTTACAGAAATGCTGTAGGTAGAATATTCACGACTGACACTCCTCACATCTGAAAGCAAGTTTAATTCTTGCTGTCGTAAATCCATTGCTAATTAAGATATTGCATTTGTGCTATATTAAATTATAATTTTCTAGAGTCACAGCTGATTGATCCCCTTGCAGCAAAATCATAAAAGGCCAATATGTTTATTAGAGGCCACAATACATTTTGTTGTTTAAAACATCGTCCCACAGTATCTAGTAGTAGGAGATTTATGTCCAAGCTTAGCAATCTTAATGAGATGTTGTCATCTTTACGTTAAACCAGAATAAGTTTCACGTGCCATAAGATGATCTACTTGAAAAGATTATGGATTGCCTTTAGGGCCAGATGCCAGGTTATCCAGCTCAAGAGCAATGGTCTGGTTAATAGTAATATGGTGGTTTAGCACAGAAGACTTGAATCAGAGAAAATAGGCCCAAATCCATTCTCATCTATAAAGCCCAATGTATGATATTGGTTCAGTTACTGTTCTCAGCCCAGCTTATTTCATAAATAGTGGGGAAAACTGGAAGAGCTGGAAGACAGGTTGTAAATCTAAAAATAAATAGATGCCCACATATTCACCATGGTGATTTGTCAGCTTTTCATCTCTTTTTCATCTTGTGTTTCAGAGGTACTCTGAATTTACACACTGCAGTCTAACATAAAGAAACAAAATTCCATCTTCCTCCTGAATTTTGGGATATGGGGGTGGAGATTGAGAGAGACTAATCGCCAAAACTGTATGGCTTTCTAGAAGCACCAGCATTGGTTCTAGATTTGAGTAAAGTACAAAGTCCAGCATAAGCTCTTGTTTTGGTACAAGATTTCTGTGCAAGAATATAAGCTTTGTAGGTGTGTGAATCAGTCCTGATATGTTGGTATTTCTGAAGTGATTTGAAAAGGATTTTTTTTAATCATTTAATTCTTTTTTTAATATACTTGGCAAAGTCAAATATTTGATTTAATTCAGAGGTAGGTGATTCAGTTCAGTGCCTTATATTGCCTTGATGATTAGGTCCAAATCTACAAAATAACTTTCACATCAAACCTCTGAATCACATAAACACACAATCTTGAAGCTTGCTACTAATATGTAGAATATAATTTGAAATTTTATCTGTGAATATTTTTCTACCTCCCTGTTTCCTTGGCTCTGAAACTTCGGTTAAGGCAAATGCACTTCATCTAACCACCCATCTAACCACCCATCTTCCATCAGCCCAAAAGTCAGAAGGAGGGCAAAGGTAATCTAGCAGCATCTTTTAAGTATCTTTTAAGTACTAAAGCAGCTGAATGAAGGTGGGTTTTTTCTCCTGAAAAATAAGTTATGAAATATGTTAAGATCTGTGTGAAAGTTTTATTCTAGAACTGTGAGAGTTTCGTTGCATAATGCAGAGATTTAAATTGCTTATTTAAGCTGTAGGTAGACTAGTCAGACTATTCATTCTTTGGAACTTTCCTTTCCATAGTGAAAGTTGTCACCTGTCTTATTTATTCTTGAACAAGTGCCTTTTTCCAGGCCATCATGCTTCTTTATGGAAGGCACACATGAAGGACAAACAACCGGCCACTATTAACAATGCTCTTTTTTCAAGAAATGCAAAAGACAAAGAAACAAAACTCTCAGAGCAAGGCTGACATTCAGTAAAAAGGGTTCTTGCTAATAGAGTTTTTACTTACTTCAAGTTCTCCAGCTCTACTGTGCTTCTTTCAATCCTTTGTCTTCTTAGGAAACTCATTTATGTTCACATAGAAGTATACACCGAGTAGGAATTTTTAGAAGTGAAACTTATCAGGGGACAACTCAATCTCCAGTTCTTGTATATGAGCTACTGACAATGATTGTTAATCAGTTTTGGGGAGCTGCTAAGAGGTTCTGGCTCCCCCAAAATGGACTTCACTCTGACCCCACAAGATCATTATAGGATGTCGTGACAATAAGAAATCGAGGGACACTGTGCAATCACTTCTACAAATATATGATAAGGATGCCTTCATGCTATTTTGTCTGAAGGAACACTTTATGGGAGTTGAAATCAGCAAACCCAAAAAGCTGTTAAAAACTTATCATAACAATCATAGTTCTTCAAGCTCTTGTTGGTCTATCTGGAAAGCAGGTGAAGTGTAAAAGAAAAATATTTAGGGGAGAAGTTGTCACCATCTTCAAAGCTGGCAAGGAATGATGTAAATTACAGGCAAAAGAGAAAGTTGCCCTGCAAGGAAGTATATAATTTAGTTTAGCAAGCCAAATTCATGAATCCAAAAACTTCAGTAGAAAAAAGTCAACAAGGATGGTCACTATTCAGTCAGGTTCCAATGGCATAAACAATAACATAAATCCAGAAGAGTAAGCTGCAGCATGTTTACAGCAGCTCAATATTTTTTTATTTATTTAATACTAGCTGATAACCCGGCATTGCCTGGGTATTTATTTATGCTAATCCTGTATTAGACAGGAAAAGGAATGAATTATATCTATAGTGTCAAATCAA